>BPLR01003228.1:0-57229 GCA_021605095.1 Caerostris extrusa | reverse complement strand
GCCACGTATTGCTGTATGAAGTTTCAAAAGCAATTTATCGGGCTAAATATTTCAATATTCAAATTTTATTATTCAAACATTTTGTGCCTAAATATGAGTAGAATAAATAATATGTGGTCCCAGATGATGCAAAGCCCAATTGTTAAAACGAACATACTCACAAGTTAATCCAACCATAAATAATTCTCGTTACATGATGTTGCAGTTTCGAGAAATGAGATTCAGAGCAGAAACGTTATCGTATTCTCGGTCACACACAATGCAACGTCTCGAAAATGAGTTCCATTGCTAGAAGAATGGATTTCGAGAAGAGAAAGATCATCTTAGCAAATGCATTGTTACTCTTTCTGCCATTCAAGCTATATTGGTAACAAACGAGAACGTGATTTGTCCCCAATTCCGCCGGATGTGTCACCCGGAAATGGCATCGTAGTAGATGGAGATTCGAATTGAAGAATTTACCGTGTTAATGAAATTTGTTAGGATTTTATTATTTTAGAACTTATTGCAGCTATTGAAAAATTCGTCTCTCACAATGCAATTCGAAGGGAATTAATGAAGTCCTTTCAATTGCTCAGCTCTGAATGGAAATTTGATATTTGAATTCAGAACATAAATTGTTATGTATTTGGTTTTGTTGTATGTATATATATATATATCGTTATGTTCACAAAATATAAAGGGAAAATAATGTAATTTTTAAATTAATGTTTTTTTATGAATATAAAAGGTAATAAATACATATAGAAAATAAATAAAAAATAGAGGACTGATGGCCGAGTGGCTAGCGCTTGGTAGCACAGGTTTCCTGGCCTGGAATCCTTGGTGGTACTACATGGATAATTTGTAGTGATTCGGAATCCACTTTAAATATAGATATTTCTGGTCTAATATGTATTAGACCTTGTGGGTAGTGTTACTTCGCTTCCCAGCATATCTTCATGCTACACGTGCCCTCACTCCACCCCTGGGTAATGCTAAATAAATAACAGCGGTGCAGTCTTTGCTCATGGCATAAAAATTAACTGTCTCCCTATTGACAGCTACATTAGAGCAAACTATATGTTTTTAAACTCAATGTTTCATTACAGAAATCTTTTGCATAAATTTCGAAATTTATTGAATTATCAAATGAGGCTATAATGTAAAGTAATTTGATAGGCATTTAGTACATATTGCTGGCATGTAGTTCATGCATCATTCACTATTTTTGAAAGGAAATCTATGATAAAATTGCTCAGATCTAATTCCATAAATCGTTATTGAAACGTTAATATTAAATTTTGTTCTTCAAACATCTAATCTAAAAAAATGAATGTTGTTGAAATGTGACAAAACTAAGTATGAAGTTTTCAAAACCAATTTATTTTAATAAATATTTCAATATATAAATTTATTATTCAAACATCTGATGCCTAAATATGACAAGAATATTTAATATGTGGTCCCAGACGATGCAAGTCCAATTGTTAAAACGAACATACTTTCGAGTTAATCCAACCATAAATAATTCTCGTTACAGATGTTGCAGTTTCGAGAAAATGAGATTCAGAGCAGAACGTTATCGAATTCTTACAATCATAATGTCTCGAAATGAGTTCCATTGCTACGAAGAATGGATTTCGATAAGAGAAAGATCATCTAACAATGCATTGTCGCTCGGTCTGACATTCAAGTTATATTAGTAACAAGCGAGAACAATTTGTCCCAATCTGACGATGTGTCGCCCGAAATGGCACACAGATGATGGCAGGATTGTTGTGGATGGAGATTCGAATTGAAGAATTTACTGTGTTAATGAAATTTGTCAGATTTCATTATTTCAAAACCTTATTGAAGCCTTATTGTAGCTTATTGAAAAATTCGGCGCTCACAATCCAATCTGAAGGGCATTATTAATGAAGTCCTTTGATTTGCTTAGCTCTGAATGGAAATTTGATTATTGAATTTAGAACATAAATTGTAATGTCTTTGATATTGCTTGTATACATATATATATGTATATATATATATATATATATATATATATAGATAGATAGATAGATAGATAGATATCGTTATATTCATAAAAGATATTGGAAAATGTTATAATTTTTAAATTAATGTTTTTTTTATAAATATAAAAGGTAATAAGTACATATTGGGACCTGATGGTCTAGTGGCTGACGTACGGTACCACAGATTTCTATTTCGAATTCCGACGGTGGCATGAATGTTTGTAGTGTTTCGAATCCACTTTAAATAGTAGGCCCCGGCCTAATCTGATTGTAGAGTGTTTCGGGGTATTGCTACTCTACGTCCGTAACTTATCTTCAAGCTACGCGCACCCCCAGAGTAGTGCTAAATGAGTTACGTCGGTGCAGTGGCTTTGCTTTAAGGCATCAAAGAAAACTGTCTAAGTGTTTGCGAGCTGCATTACAAAAAAAATATAATAATATAATTTTTAAATTAATGCTTTATTAATATAAAAAAGTAATAATTACATATAGAAAATATGTAAAATAGGTGCCGGACGGCCGAGTGACTAGCGCTCGGTACAACAGGTTTCGGTTTCGAGTTCCGCCGGTACCATGGATGTTTGTAGTTGTTCGGAATCCGCTTTGAACAGTTGGCCCCGGCCTAATATAATCGTAGAAAGCTGTGAAGATAGTATTACTCTCGTCCGTAGCATATCTTAGCTACATATGCCCCTTGGGTAGTGCTAAATAAGTAACAGCTGTGTAGCCCTCGCTTATGGCTTAAAGATTAGCTGTCTTTGTATTGCCAGCTGCATTAGAGCAACAACAACAACATATAGAAAAGTAGGAAATCTATTATATGTATTCATAGTGAGATATTGTATAAAGTGATAAATGAGTGATATATTGTATAGAGTGATAAATGAGTGATTAGTATAGAGATATTGTATAGTGAGATATTGTATAGGAGCAGTGGACAAGATATTAAGTAAAGTAGAACAAATTTTTAAAACAAAAATAAACCTTTTATTTATTTTAGCAACAATGCCTTGAGTCATTAAGGAAATCTCGTTAAAGAACAAATCCTCATCGTCAGTGCCATGGTGGCCAAGGCAGTCTGCCTACTGGAAATGCTTTATTTTTGAGGAGTAGGGTTGTCAGTCCTAAGCTCAACTTTCTACTGTTATATTAGACCGGGACCTACAGTTTAAAGTGGATACAGAACCACTACAAACACCATGGTACCGGTGGAATTGAAAACGAAACCTGTGGCACCGAGCGCCAGAATGCTAATCACTAAGAAAAATACAAAATTACAAATATTGATTAAATATTCAAACTGGGGTTACATCAAGTAAGCAATGTATACAATAATATATACATTGCTATACATATATACAAAAGTGTCATAAGATTACTGTGGAAGATAGAAAGGAAAATATGTAAAAATACAAGATGAAAATAAAATGTCAATGAAATTTATAAAACTTCATTTATAATATGCTGAAGATAACTTTTTTTTAAGGAATATTACACTTAGAACGCTATAATGCATGCAAATTTTGCTCGTTGATTGGATCGAATTTAACTATATTTTTAGATGTATTTCAATATCATGGTGGAACATATTATCTGCTGCACTAAACGGTAACTAATACAATTTAAAAGTGTCAATTCTTGCTGACCAACCAATAACAATGCATTTCATATATATGAATATATACTATAATAAAAACATAGTATAATAAATATAATACATATATATACATAAACTCATAATTTAGTAAGTAATATAATAACGCGTATACTTTTAAAGAAAACATCAGATTACTTCTTTAGAGTAATAGAATTTATTTTAATTATAATATCAGTTTAATTAAAATAATATATGAAGCGAATAATAATGTAAAAGTTCTGATAATATTAATTAAATTATAATTCAAATCACATTTGTTTTCAACATTTTACATATTAAAGTCTTCTTACTATTATGCCTCATTTAAAATCTTATTAAAAATATTTTTTACATAACCTAATTCAGTATTTTAATCTTATGAGGATGATATTTTTAAATCATACAATTTTTTAAAGATGATAACATTTAGTATTAAATAGCATTCTACTCTTGTGAGAAAATACGTTACGAATAATTTTAATTAAACTTGAAAATTAAAATTAAATTTTCTACTTCTGTTCTATCTCAGAAAAAAAACATGAATATAAATCCCATTCTAAGATTTATATTTGAAAATCTGCTCAATATTTAAGAAAAGTAATTTTAATTACATGAATATTGAAAGATGAAGTCTGAATTAACATAATTAGAATAATTTAATGTTATTTTAAAATAATCTTTTATTTCTAGATTTTCTTTTTTTAATTAAACCCCATTTTTATGTTGAATTAAATAGGAAAACATGTAATTATTTCTTATCTATTCATTCTCGTGTAAGGCATTAAAATAATATTTGTTTATTTATTTTTAATTAATATTTTTTTTTTTTCATTCTTTATTATAAGATTAAATATTTACATCAGATGAAAAATAAACTTTTTTTGTTAGATGAGCTTGTACAAATTATTTTTGCTTAATTATACATTATTAGCAAACTATACTTTATTAGTAAAATGATTAATTAACTTTTAGTCATCATTCTGCTAAAACAATTAAAATTTCTATAGAATTTAAGGATAGGAGGACATTGTCTTCAAAATAGAAGCATCAGTCAATGATAAAAATCTCCAATATCTGGTTAACTATATTATTGTGTCAAAAAAATATTATTGTGTCATTTTAAAGGAATTTTTGGCATTGTCTTTATAATTATGTTCAAGATGAAAAGGAAATTGAAAACGTTTCTCGTTGCAGAAATAGATGCTGTTTTAAAAAGCAAATAATTTCGTACAATACACTTCAATTGACTCTTGAATGTGTTATCGTCGCATGCAGGTGTTTGGAAGATTTTCCCGTGTTTATTTTATTCAATTCCTACTATTAGTTCAAAGCTATCCCTATATATATCTTGGGCAAAACTTGAATCGTTCATAAAATACTTTTTATTCATCCACTCAAGTTCAAATACATTTTTAACTTGTAGTGAATGACACTTGATGTTAATACAGTTTTTTCAAATATTAATTTAGTAATTAAATTTAATTAATTAATTTCAGTTCTTTTTAGATTTATGTTTCATATATCTACCAATAGATGGCACCAGATGTAACAGCAAAATTTCAATTTAAAAGGAGGAATTGACTTTAATTTTTTTTTTTTATATTACTTGTTTTTAAATAATCATAATATTATTATTAAACACAGGAGCATGAGCAAATGAAAATGTATAGCAATCGAAAGATATAGTTAGTCGACAGAATGTTTTAAATTGTAACGTAAAAATTATCATTTAGACCATGGTTTCACAACCTTTTTTTGAAGTCAGGTTACATTTAAAAACAATAAATATTTGTAGGCTACTATCATTTACGAAAAATATGTTGTAATAGTTAAGGAAATTATTACAGGAAAAAAATAATGTAATAAGAAATAAAATGAAACTCATCTTAAATTTAATTATTTTTGTGAATTTATTTATTCTTCTATGGAGCCTGAATGGCCGAGTGGCTAGTGCGAGGGTAGTGTTACTCCGCGTCCGTAGATTATTTTCAA
This sequence comes from Caerostris extrusa, assembly GCA_021605095.1. Classification (NCBI taxonomy): domain Eukaryota; kingdom Metazoa; phylum Arthropoda; class Arachnida; order Araneae; family Araneidae; genus Caerostris; species Caerostris extrusa. The sequence continues at coordinate 51,604 of BPLR01003228.1, read as the reverse complement.
GCTACAAGCAATTCCTGGGTAGTGCTAAGTGAGTAACGGCGGTGCAGCGCTTGTCTTAAGGCATCAAAGACAACTGTCTAAGTGTCTGCCAGCTGCATTAGAAAAAAAGTATTCTTTTATTATCAGAAAACATAAACTTGCAGTGTCTTAGCGATTCCTTTAGTATTCGGGGGGTATATTTGAATGACAAACTCTTATGTGCCAATTTTCATATTCATATCACATGAATATAAAGTTGAAAATTATAATAAAATTTTCAAAGGTTTATTTAGATATTGACACTCATTCTACATTTATAGGAATTTAACAGGATTTAAGAGTTATTCCTTAGGTTTATTTCTTTATCCATGATCAATGGATATAATTGCTAGTTCTTCTTCAGTTAATGTTCACAGACAGTGAAGTCTCACAGGCTGCAATGGTATTTTTTTTTTTAAAATCCATAAACGTTAACGTTTCTGGTAAACAATCATGGAAATTATCGCTCCTCATAACATTGTTTGGCGAATTAACGCTGTTCAGCATTTTTAAGAGAATAAAAGAAAAAAAAAAAAAAAGAGCAATTAAGAATAGTTGTTTATCATGCAACCTGTCTTTGCACAAAAAAATGGCAAGAAAAAGAGTAACTAACATTTATTTTTATATCTCGACTCATATGACTCTGAAATTCTGAAGGGTGCACCCATAATTCGACATAGGCGGCCTTTCGCACCCTTTGGAGAATATCGATTTAGACAAGTATAAATGATTAAAAAATAAAAACATTTAGAATATCGAAAGTTTTTAATTTCAGTCAATTTTCACTAAATTACATTAAATTTAAGTATTTTTTTTTATAAAATATCATTAAGAATATTAAATAACTACACAGAATTTTTAATGTCTGATATTTTTATATTTGTTTAATTACAAACTTATGAGAGTTATTTGCTCTTCTGATAGTAACAAAGAGTATTTGTGTACTATTATAAAGATGGTCCTTTCAAATTCCAAATCTTATGCTTTGTTCAATGTATAGTTTTAACTGCTACACTAGTTAAATTATTGTGAAGCTTTAGCGTTTACTGTAACCATATGTAAATTCTCTACAACGCAATTTTCTAGCTAACATTTAGCATAACAGTGAACATTTAACATAACTGTGAATAAAAATGTAGTAAGTGGTAACATAACGACTATACATTTGAAAATCCAGCTGAAAATTGGTAAACTTTACATTTACAATTTAATATTAGATAAGAAATGCACATTTATTTTTAAAAAAGGCAAAACGGCATTACATACAAAAAGTATTAGCATTTACACGTTATATTTTACAGTTTTAATCAAGTTTTCTTTACAAAATCTGCATCTATATATATTTATTGTTTTTTTAAGAAAAATATTTCCGTTAAAATTACAGAAATGACATTTTAAATTTATTCCAAGTACTCTCACTCCAAATAATAAACTTAATGCATTTTTTAAATTAGATTAAAAATTATTTTGTTTGTAATATTCTACAAAGTTGCATGTTATTCAGATCCTAATGTCAGAATAAATCAATACGTTTAAAAAGAAACAAATACATGCTCATTGCAGAAAATTTACAAGATTTTCTGCTCTAGAAAATTTCTTTTCTGATTAATACCATATAATAAACCTTTCTTTGTATGCATCCGATTCAGCACATTAAAGTAGTCTGGCCCCATCAGACATATTCATCATAACTTAAAACGTATCTTTTCGTTACAGTTTCGATAATTTGATGTTCTTTTTAATCATCCCAGAAAATTACACTGCATTCAGGAAGAACATTTAGGTAATAAATCATTCCAAGAACTTCTCAAAGAATCGATAGTTATACTTTAATTACCAGAAAACCCGAGATAAAATATTCTTTCGCACAGAAAATCCTTTGTATTCGGGGCTAACATAAAATAAAAGATGCATATAATTAATTTTTGAGAAAAATAAATTAACTTTACCCCAATTTGAGCATGCCACCAGCACATCACACCGCGCTTAATATGTCAAAGGTCTATGCGATCTCTTTTCGGATATGGTGGTGATAATTAAAGAATCCATCCTCCAATGTTGCACCTAACTAATTTGGCTGGAAGGAGAACTCTTTTGCTTTCATAGAAAGAACGATTACGGATTCTTTACAACCACTATGGTGAGTAAAACAGTGTTAGATCTTGTTAATTAGATATGTAAATTGTGCTCAATGCTCAATAGACTGCATGACTTGCTAAATTAAAAAAAAAATGTACATCAGCCTCAAAAGGGATCACTGTTACAGAATACCAAATTTATCGCACTAAAAAGTAATTTCTGAAAATTGTTCACGCCATCCAGGTGGAATTCACTGGATGAATATTAGACAGGGTGAGTAGTGGTAAGTCTGTTTGGCTTCAAAGAGGTAAATTGGCGAGTTCTTCTTTCTGGAAGTAGCAAAGCAATAAATTTCACTAATTGATACAATGTACACTTTCAACTGGTAACTTCTGCAATTAAATGATAATTAACACTGCAGTCAAAGAATTTCTGTAATTTCATGAAAAGTATTCTTTAAAAAGTGGTCTAAGTCCATTTATTCACAGATGGTTATTTAAAATATTATGGTGGCGTTTTTCTATGAATCAAGTAAAGTATTTTATTAAATCTTTAAAAAAATGCATATTAGTTTATAATTATAGTGATTATATAATTGTTTTTTAAATAAATTATATGTAAATATATATATATGTATAATTAAATTCACCTTTTTCTCCCTAATTTGAAGTTATTAAAATTTTGCGTTATTATTATTTATTTTACACCATTACCAACAAGTTAAATGAAAATATTTGAAGGTAATTAAACAGATTTTGCCTATTTAGTACTGTTTTTGAAAGAAACAACATCATGCGATCTATCGCATTTTGTTTATGTTAGGAACTCATATTCCATACAAATAAAACACAAACATACACGAAGTATAAATGTAAGTATCCTTCCAGAATATTTTTCAGGGTCAATTTCCCGCGCAAAGTGCAATAGAGAATATTTCGACCTGCCTGGAACTATCAGAATATTGGGGTAGATTAGTGGTAAGCTTGTTTGGCTTCAAAGAGGTAAAAATGGCGAGTTCTTCTTTTGGAAGTAGCAAAGCAATAAATTTCACTAATTGATACAATGTACACTTTTGACTGGTAATTTCTGCAATTAAATGATAATTAACACTGCAGTCAAAGAATTTCTGTAATTTTTACGAAGCGTATTCTTTAAAGGTGGAATAAGTCCATTTATTTAAATCTCAGATATTTAAAATAATATGGTTGCGTTTTTCATTATTTGATTCAAAAGTATTTTATTAATTCTTAAAAATTATAGTAGTTTATTATGATCGTAATTATATAATTGTTATTTTAAATAATTAAAATGCATATATATGTTTAATTAAATTCACCTTCTTTTCCCCTAAATTGAACTTATGCCATTAAAATTTTATATTATTATTTATTTTACACCATTACCAATAAGTTAAATGAAAATATTCGAAAATTTTTAAAGTTAATTTGGCTGGTTTAGACTATTTAGTACTGGTTTTGAAAGAAACAATAGAACTGTATGTTCTATCGCATTTTGTTTAAATTAGGAACATGTATTTCATACAAATAAAACACAAACAATCACGAAGTGTAAATGTATATATATGCCTTCAGAATATTGTTCAGGTTTAATTTACCTCAGAAAATGCAATAGAGTATGCTTCAAGTTACCTGAAACTATCAATGGAAGGTCATAAATTGCTACAATATCAATAAATATTTTTGATATTGAAATAAACTACAAAGCACGTAAGAATTAAATGTCTCTAAGAATCATTTGAAATTGATTTTGTGTGACATATTTTCCTTGTTGTTGATAAATTCAACTAGTGTTTAATATAAAATGTGCATTTAAATAATGTACGATTAATTATCAGAAATGACTGCAAATATATAATTTCGCAAAAATATAAGAAAACACTTATTTATGATGAAGTGATAAATTTTTTTTTTAATTTAATTTTGTATTTCTTGTTTTTACAAAATTATGAAGAATTACAAAAAATTTTAATATTTCAAAAGCCATGTGTGTTCACAAAATCTTCCAAATTGTTAACGGAAAATCACACAAAATTAATTGAATGCTACTGAAATTAAAATATTTTTATCTCTGTAACAAATAAATTTTTTACAAATATCCTTGATATATACTACATTTATTATCGACATTTATCACCAACAAAGAACATCTTTCCAATTGTCTCTATATATGTTACTGAAATTACACAGCATTTATCATTGATACAAACCTCTTTCAAATTTTCTTTATATGTTACTGAATTTCAAAGCATTTATCATTGCTACAAACCTTTTTTCGAATTTTCTGTATATATGTTACTGAAATTATAATGCATTTATCACTGCTACAAAGAAACTTTTCGAATTTTCTCTACATATGCTAATGAAATTATAGTATAAATTAAATAAATATGCATTAATCAATGTTATAAAAAAGTTTTCTTTTCAAATTTGCTACTGAACATTTGTTTGAATTATTTGCTACTTTTTACATATGCTACTGATATTACAGTTCAATTACTATAACAATTTTTTTTTCTGAATTTTCTCTGTATATGCGACACAAATATGAAATAGTTTCACATAAATATAAACACTAATATTATGGATATTTTTATAAAAAACAATATAGAAATCAATAATTGCCATAATAAAAAGATGAAAGTTCAACATCATTGCTAGTTTTATCAGTAAAAGTCTTCACGTTTGAAAAAAAAAACATTCTAGAAGCTTCGTTTAAATATTTAATACACGCTAATATAATAATAATACTATAATATAATAATATAATAATAATACTATAATATAATAATATAATAACAATAATATAATATAACAATTATAATATAACAATTATAATATATAATATTATGGATATTTTTATAGGTAACATAAATAAATAATTGCCATAATACACAGATAAAAGCTCAACATCATTGCTACTTTTCGGTATAAGTCTTCAGTTTGAAAAAACAACATTCAAGATGCTTCGTTTAAATATTTAATACACGTTCTTACCTTCTTTAAAGTAAAAATAAATGTAAATCCAGTTTTTTTAGTAATAGTTACTAATATTTTACAAAAAAAAATTCGTAATTGGAGAATATCTGATCGAATTTTTATCTGCATTATAAGTTAATTATGTATAGTTTAAAGCAGCATTGTTCCTTTTTAAAAATAATAAAATTGAATAAAAAAAAAAAAATCTTTAAACAAACTTTTTATTCATGCATTTATAACAGCCAAAATCACCCGATTGAAAAAAAAAACACACACTTTTATTTCACATAACTGAAAAAGCTTTTAATAAAAAATGGTTCACTTTATTAGTTTACACAGCTTTTATATAAAAAAATAGTATGTTTATATAGCTTTAATCCTAGCCCTATATTATTTATAAATTTAAACAGATTAGTTTTATTTTTTTTACTTCTTCAAAACTCTGAAGATTTTTGAAATAAAAAAAAATCTTATTAACTTTTCTTAAATATTCTTAAAAACACTTCCCATTTCGTACTTTCTAGTCAAAAGTGCCTACCTTTTGACTTTTATGAAGGAGTAAGGAAGTGTTTAAAATTTTTCTCCATTATATATGAGGCTCTCGGGGTGTGAAAGAAGAAAAAAAAAAAAAGGGGGGGGGAGGAGAAAAGAAAGTTAAGAACTTTCAAAATTATTGATTTTTTTTTTTTTCTTCCTTCTTCTACTCACGAATAAATGAATGAATTTGCATGAAAGAACATGGAACTTAAATGTATCTGTATTTTTGTGCATTTGAAAGTGAAGGAAGTAAATTAAATTTCTTTTACTTTTGAGTTTCTTATCTTAAAGTCCCAAGTTGCTTTTTGAAAAACCTCTTTCTATCTTTTTTTTTTTCTTTTTAATTATTATTTTTTTTTTTTGAAAATAGTGAATGGGTGTTTAAATAACTGTTTCCTGTGAATTTATGCAAAAAAAGAAATGTATATGTGAAGTACAATCATGTGGATATAGTAGTCAAGGATGATTATTTTTTTTATAATTAAGAAGGCAATTCATTCTTAATTTGATTGAATTCCGAAATTTTTATATTGCATAGACATGATTGAATATTCTTTTTGCTTTTCCTAATTTTTTTTTTTTGATTTGCTGCTACATGAATATATACACATTACAATAATTTGCTGTACAGCTAGTGTATTAAAAAAGTTATATTATTATTTCTATAAACCGTTATATACTGCAATTATCTGCCTAACACTCAAGAATAGCACAGTAGCATAGCATTTATGCAACATTATGATATTATAAAATGGTATGTTTGTTAGATATCATTATTGAAATGAAAATTGAACACATTATTACATAAAATAAAAGAGAAAATAAGTTATGAGGCTATGCATGTCATTTAAATTACAATTAATTAAAGTAATTAACAAATGGTACTTAAGTTAGAATTTGATTTTTTCGTCAAAGACTTTGCATTTTTAATGATAAATTAGACTGTTCAATTAGTAACTGTAATTCACGAGGAGACAATAAAGCAAAGGGCACTAAATTTGAAAGTCATTATATTTAAAAAAACTCTCATCAGGTAACCCTATTCCATGAAAAATTAAAACAAATTTCGAACAAAATCCAATATCCAACAAAATATTCAAAAATCCAACAAAATCCAATATTTATTAAAAAGCGAGAGAGAGATCACAAAGCACAATGTCAGTAGGGATTGAACTTGATTTGAGTAGCCTGTAAACAAGTTACACTCCATTAGACCATAAATGGAAAATGTTACCATATTTTCAATATTATATTAAAATAATTTTGAAATATGCCTAAACATTTTTAAATCTTAGCATCTAAAGTAACGACTTGCTCCTTATATTTCCAAGGCCTTTAATCTAAGAGCCGGTTTATGTTCACTTATGTCAGGTTGCATCGAAAGTTATAATAATGTAAACATTTTAATTAAAGTAACTCGTCTTACTCTATATAATTTTCAAGGCCTTTTATCAAAGAGATTGTTTTACTTTTACTTATATCAGGTTATATCGGAAGTTATGCTCATTTGTTTGAAATATGATAACACTTATTTAATTTGACTTCTTAACTTTCTATGATAATTCATTTTCTGTAATAATATCAAACTCAAAAAATACAGTTGTACAGACGTCATTCAAAGATTAGTCAACAGCTTCGAAGTTGTTTACATCGTAAGAAGATCCTTTTGAGTATGATGGAATAGAAAATTAATTGCTCATCATGAGCTCGTGACTGATAATAAAACAATAGCCACTGAATTTTACTGTCAGTACTTAATTGAACAGGGAACACAACCTTCATTGATCAGAAAAGAGTATGTGGCAAGAAGGGTTCCTACAGCATGACAATGCAAAAACATCATACTGCAAAAGTGATATAGTCGCCTACATGAATTTGACTGGGAAATTATCTCTTATTTTGCTCTGTTTTATCCACCTTCTTTTAAGAAGACTACTAACTTTGATAAAGCATACAAGATCATTTTTAAGGACTTGAGCTGACTGCAAGAAAAAGGATAAATTGAAGGCAGATTCTTTTTTTTTTTTTTTTGTCAAGAAAATTATATGAATTTTATTAAAAAATATTGAAATGCTTATAGGAAGATGCTAAAAGGATGATAATTATCTTGTTGTTTCAATAAATATAAAATTCACTGAAATTTCAGTTTTATTTGAATTAGAATAACGGATAGAACTTTTATTCTAATCAGATAGCTATAGATAGACGGCTATAGATAATGATATAATAACTATACAAAAATACTCACCATTATCTTTAATAAAAGAAAGATTATAAAAAAACAAAAACGACTCTAACTTAATTAACCCAGTTCGCAGCCACGTTTTCCAATTACTAGCCTTGCTCACACATCCAGTGAAAACCAATTTTTGGTCGAAATCCCTCTGCCGCATATCTATACATGAAATGAAAGAAGTTTTTTTATTTATTTATTTTTTTTTTTTTTGGGGGGGTTATGCTCCTTTTCAGACTGTTTATTTCTATAGTGCAAAAAAATTAATGTATTAGAATATTATGCATTATACTTTCCATAGATAGCGTAATTTGTTCTATCTCCAGATGTATCAGACCAACAACTACTAAAACATGTCAAACAATCGAGATAAGGCTTTGATGCTTAATGTGTATTATTTCATTAAAGTGTGGACAACATAATTTTTTGGAGCCTTAGCTGAAGGCATTTTTTTGCTGAAGACACAACATTTGGGAGAAGTTTTACTTTTGATTTAATTGAAAGAAAAGTGCCACTGAAACATAGATTCTGCAAAAACTTATTGTGAACACGTGTTGTTTTAAAGAACTTTGTTCAAAAACGATTTAAAAACGAATTTAAGATTACGAAAACGATTTAAGCGATTTAAAAACTTCGATTTTGATATTTAAATGCTAAGATCACATTAGTGAGTCAAAGAAATTATAAGTAGCTGAAAAATGGGGAAATTATTACTAGTAAATGTTATTGATTGCAATTAATACTTTTCTGGAGAATTTGAGAGAAGAAATATCAAAATACAAGGAAAGACACACCATAATTATTCCCAGAATATTTTTCCTATGTCTCTTTTGAAAACTTTGATGAAAATTCCTATTCCACGCACCATATTCTCCAGATATTGCTGCTTCTGATTACCGCTTGTTTCGACAGATGACGCATGTCTTGTTCTTAGAAGCAGTTTGGTTTATTGCTCTACGATCGTTTTGTGCCCATTTTAGGCTAGTTAGACGGAGACCTGCAGTTTAACATGGATTCCGAACCACTAACAAGCGTCCATGCCCTCGCCATGATTCTAACCTGAAGCCTGTGGTACCAAAAACCAATTGGCCATCAGGCTGCTGTTCTTAGCAGCATCCCTTAGCAGAAAAATATAAAAAATTGGCTTTATTCTTGTATATTCTTATTCGTTCTTTCAACAGAAATGGTCTATTCTAAAGAGACTATTAGTACTGTACCACACCACATTACTGTTTACCTAGAGCTGTGTTGAAACTTTTACAGTTTAGGAATGATGCGGATTATCAATGATAAAAATATCTTATATTGATATTGATGAAAATAATTATAATTATTTTCATCAAAGAGGCAATATTAAGATTATTATCATTTTATTATTATATCTTTTTCAAATAAATGCAAAATTGTATTTTTATTTAAAAAAATTATAATTACTTTACTAAGTTTCAGTTTATTAATAGAAAAAAATTAGCATATCCAAAAATAAATCAAGCTTTTGAATACTTGCTAAAATATTCTTATTAGCTTTTACGTTTTGTTCATCCAATTCTTTTTTTTTTTTTTTTGAAGTTCTGTCTTTACCCGTCTTTTAAATGTGTCCTTTTTTTCCCAACCCTTTTGTGAAAGAGAAGAAAAGTTTTAGATTTCTCATTATGTATGTAGCTTCTGGTATGTTGCGAGTATGAAAAAGTTGGGAACTTTCGAAATTATCGATTTTTCCTCACTGTTAAGAATAAATGAATGAATTTGCATAGAAGAAGACTGAATATTAATGTATCTTTGTTCTTGTAAGTGGGATTTTGCATATTTTTAATTTTTTCGCCAAAGAACCAGCATTGTCTTAAAAATATTCCTTTGTCTTTGGTTCCGAAATATGAAAATTGTTTTAAATTTACACTAATTTGTAACAGTTTGTTTCTAAGATCGACGTAATAATAAAATATTTTATTTTTACAGGAAAAAGTGCTTTATACTGGGTTCTCAGTTTTCTAAAATATTATCTAAATTTTACTGGGTTTTTTATTGTATAATTAATCTGCTTAATGTTCTTTGCAGTATTTTTAAACAACGTGTTTCTGTTTTTCGTGCTTTAACCATGCAAATTTATGGCTAAAACAACAGTTGTATAAATTCATTTTATTTAAACTTTGTTATTATTCAAGTATTCTCATTTTTTTTCAACATGTCCATGGCTATACAAGCTTCAATCTTTATATTATAAAGGATAACCAAAAATATAATAAGTTTTGAAAATTATTGAAACAAAAATGTCTAAAAATACGAAATGTTCTTCTGTATTTACGTAATGCTACTCTTTCATACTCACAATATTGTTTTGGGGAAAATGGGTCAACCAAGTCCTGAGTATTTTCATTGTTTCTTATTGGTTTATTTAAATTTCTTTCATGCGCTTTTTTATTAAATTTCTTTATCGTACCTTTTATAAAATCGTTTGGATTTCTATAGGTTTCTTTTTTATTTAATCTGTTTTCTTTTTTAGTTTTTAATGATAACTGATGAACATAATTTATTGACTGAATATGATTTGTTGTGTTGTTATTGTGTCTTATACCACTTGGTGACCTGTAAACCAACCCCACGAACCAGTGTGGGCTTATGGCTGAAGGGAAAGGGGGCAGCTTCTGTTGTGATGGAGCACCCGTATGTAGAAGTCGGATTTGGCTCCGTGACGCTGACTTTTTATGGGTTAGGTTGTCAGCCAGCAATGATGCCCGAAGCTCTACAATCATATTATACCGGAACCTACAGTTTAAAGTGAATTCGAACCACTACAAACATCCATGGCACCGCCGTGACACGAACCCGAAACCCGTGGCATCAAACGCCCAGACCTGTGGGGCACCGATTCAGAGCGCTAGCCACTCGGCCATTCAGGCCCTATGAATGTGATTTATCGATACTTTTTCTTTCAGTTGTTTAAGATTGCTGTTATGCGTTTTGTTCTTACACTGAATTCTAAACTTTATGGGTAACCTGTATATCAGCGAAACTGATAAAAAAAAATTTTAAATTTGCAAATTTACACAAAATAGGTTTCTAAATTTCAATGGAGAAAAATTTAAGCGGTTATCAAATGATAAAAAACAATACTCATAGATGTATTTGGATATTTAACACTAAAACGTAAAATATTTGTAAGATTGAACACTCTCTGATTAATATTTGAAATATACTTTCATTCTATTTATAAATTACATTTCGTTTTATACGATTTGATATTATTACGAGTTATTATTCGCATACCAATATCTCGAGAATATATTTATTAATAATGTCTATTAGTGAACAAGTTCTCCATTAATTTGCTTTTACAAGCAACTTCATTACGTAGTATTAAGCTAGATTCAGTTGTATTATCCTTACTAATAGATGTGTGCAGTATTTACCTTCGACTTACATAAATTACGTTGTGCAATATGGATCATAATTCATCTTAATCGTAATGAATTCGTCTAGTGCACTAATGGTACTGAACTGAGGTATTCGTATGTTCCATTATTAGTTAATAACTATTAAAATATTTGTGTGATGATTATGAACTGGCTTAGCATCTGCGGGCAAACACTCAGAAATTTGAACCCGAAGCTATTATACATGACTAAAGATGGATTGAAAATCGTGCTGAGGAATTTCAAAGTTTACTTAATGGTTTATTATTAAATTAAAATATGCGTGAATTGAAAATCCTAAACGTGCATAACTTTATTAAATCTAGTGTGTCTATGTACAAAATTAAAAAGAGTTCCAACAAACCAATAAAAAAAAAAAAACAAATACGAAACGAAAAAAACGAAAGACCAATTTTCAATTTAAAATTCCCGAGGCTTATGGAATTTCAATTTTTTTATTATTTTTAGATTGCTGGAACTTCCTTGGCATCTGTATGAAATTTGACGTCAAAATATTCATTCGTGTTTGAGCTACGCTTGGCTTTGTGAGTCGCTAAAACTGTTTCCGACGATTTTTTAAATGTCTGAATTAATTGTGCAAAGAACTTGCATTAAATTCTGATTGTGGAAACATATAGAATGCTGCAGAAGGCATTCGGTGAGCATTCCTATATCGGAAAGAAATGTTTAGAAGTGTTCTAAACAGTTCAAAGCAGGTAGAGAACGCGTTGAAGACGAAAAGCCCTCTGGTCGACCATCAACCCCAACCGCCGAGGCTCACGTTCAAACAATTAAAAGTTTTGGTGCTTTTTAGTATGCATTGAGGATTGGAAAAAGTTGGCATAAGTGCATTGTGTCCGGAGGGGATTGCTTTGAAGGCGATGAAATAAACTTGAAGAATAAATAAAGAATTTCTGAAAAAAAAAAAATTCTTGCTTTTTGGGCACAGTGATATTCATAAAATGTAAAAAAAAAAAATATCTATTTCATTTATGGATTTTATATTCCATATTCCTCGTTTCAAGTCCGATTTGTGATCGTTATTATTACATCGTCACAAGTTATGATGTGAGTGACGATGTAATAATAACGATAATGTGTCCAGTTAGTGTGCAAGCGAGTTCAACGCCCATTGCAGTCATTTCGATCAGGAATGAGTAAATTCAGTGGTGTTCAGTGGTGGTGTGGCGTGGTGTGTAAATTCGGTAGTGTTCATTGCTATCCAGGCTGCCCAGAGGCTGATTTAGCACGATATCTGAAACACGGAATACAAGTGCAAAGCAGCTATCTCTAAGATCATAGCCGAAGGGAATGTTCTGCCTTAATCAATAATTGCTGTACGTTACTAGTTAAAGGTAGTGCGTAAAGACAGTGTTGTGCGACGTACATCAAAGTACAGATCTTTGATGAATTAGGGTGTAACGATGTACAGACATTGGTCAAAACTAATGTTGCGAGGTGGTAACAACAATATATATCAATTTTATGTAAGCAACTAGACAGCCTGACTGTCAATTTTCACTGTCAATTCATCTCATCGTTTCTGAAAAATTTGATATTGGTCTACCCCAATTTCACACTCGCACACCAATGTTATTTGATTTTAACACTAATGAACTATGAAGTTAATATTTGTGGAATAGTTGGTATACCGAATACCGGTATTTGGAGCCATTTGTACAACTTTGTAATACCGGTACTCACAAGTTTAAATACCGTTTTTCCGGTATTTACTAGAAATTTAGAATTCTTATCTGTGAATTCTTACTCAGAATTCTTAACTGAAAACTAGAAATTCTTATCTGTATAATATTTATATATATATATATATGCATAAAAATGCATAAAAAAGTTTTCTATGTCAGTATAAGTACTTTATATATTTAAACAATAAATATTGCAACAAACATTCCAAAGAATGTGCACACTAGAAAATACCAATTAAAAAATAATCATAAAATAGTAATTGCAATGCTTTTTTAAAATTTCTCATTAATAATACAAGTTTTTAGTCACTAATAAAGTGAATTTTAAACCTCAATCAACCATTTTTTACTATTACAGTAAACGTTTTACCTTATTAAATATTCCCTTCCAGTATAGTTTAAATTATAAATCTTAAAAGGGAAAACATGTTAATTTTGAGAATATCAAACAGACTAAAGCAGTAGTTCTCAAGGACAGCGTTCGTGCGCACCGTGGTATTTCATAGAAATATGCACCTAGATATAAAAATAAATATAATTACTCTTTTTCTTGTCAGTATTTGCGTTCAAAGATAACTTTCAACATAAACAACTAACCTTTCTGGTTTGCTTATTACTTTTTTTTTATTCATGTAAAAACTGCCAAACAGCGATAATACACCAAAGACAATTTCCGGAAAAATAGGTAGCGGTAATTTCTGTGGTTGGGCCTGAATAACCGAGTGGCTAGCGCTCTGGCGCTCTGTACCACAGGTTTCAGGTTCGAGTCCCGGCGATGCCATGGGTGTTTCTATTGGTTCGGAACCCATTTTAAACCGTAGGTCCCAGTCCTAATAGGATCCTAGAGCGTTGCTGAAATATTGTTACTCCGCGTCCGTATCTTCAAGTTACACGCCCCCCTGAGATATGCAAAGTGAGAAACGTCGGTGCAGCGCTTGCCTTAAGGCATCCAAGACCAAGCTGTCTAAATGATTGCCGGCTGCATTAGAATATAAAAAAATTCCGTGGTTGACTACTTGAAGTGTTAACGCATGTGTGATTTTCATGGCCAAAAATTATATTGCAGCCTTTGCGACACCACCGTCTGTAAGTTGTAGAATTGATTATTTAATACTAACCGAAGGATAAGAACTGGTAGTTATATCTGCTGCTTTATGATTGAGGATAAAAACATAAATAATTGTCTCTTGAAACCTTCATCAAAAGAAACGTGTCAATATTTCAAATAGCATTGAAATTTTTTCTACAATTTTTAACATCATATTTGTGTGAATTACTAATTTCTACCCCTCACCTCAATGTGTAGAAAGAGAGGAAATATTCAATAACCTGACGATGAAACGTAAGCTTGCCTTTCATATGCCCAAACATTGAATAAATCGAAGGTAGTACTATATAAGGTCGAAGTAAGAAAAACAACTTGGATAATTTTTAACGGGTTATTATTTTCTGTAATATTTCATTTAACTAGTAATACTAGGGATTGCAATACCGGTATACCGAATACCGTTATTTTGAGCCATTTGTACAACTTTGCAATACCGGTATTCACAAGTTAAAATACCGTTTTTTCGGTATTTACTAGAAATTTAGAATTCTTATTCAGAATTCTTAACTGAAAACTAGAAATTCTTATCTGTGAAAACAAGGTTGTAGTGAGGAAAGTGTGTATTATTTCGATATTTTTTTTAAATTGGTGAGTTTGTTATTCACATTGTATTTGCATATCATACTTTAGAGTTCAAAATATTTTTCAGATTTATTATATATATACTCATGAATAATAATTAGTCCCCCTAGTAATGAATAGAATAACTTTAAAGAACATAAAAATCAGTTGACATACTTCGGTGATATTTGCATTCTCTAAGAAAAACTGGCAAAAAAAACAAAACAAGTAAAAAAAAAAAAAAAACAATTTTTTAAATCAATTCCTTCTGTTTTTTCACTATATTGCAGAAAGTCCTTCATAAATTAATTTTCACTGTTTATCTGGTGCCATCTATTGGTAGATATATGCAACTTAAATCTAAAAAAAAAAACTAAAATTATTTAATTAAATTTAATTACTGAATTAATATTTGGAAAAACTGTATTAACATTAATTGTCATCCACTACAAGTTCAAAAAAAAAAATTGTATTTGAACTTGAGTGGATAAATAAAAAGTATCTTATTAATGACTGAAAATTTGAACAAGATGTATAGGGAGAATGTGAGCTAATAGAAGGAATTGAAAAACACCTGTGTTTTCTTTTTTTTTTTTTTCTTTTACTACCGGTATTCTTAAGATCTAAAATATACCGAATACCGGCAATGATATACCGAATACGCGCCATACTTTAGGTCCGATATTGCTATCACTAGAATTTAACATTCAAATTACTATTAAAATAAATAAGATGACTATTAAAAAGACTAAGATGGGTACTATTAATATAAATAAGATGACTATTAATAAGACTAAGATGGGTACTATTAATATAAATAAGATGGCCTTAAAAACACGACAGACGCTGCATACAAACGATTAAATGCGCTTCACAGAAACAACAGATTGAGTAGCAAGAACTAATTTATAATATCTAAACATTTTTTTTTTTTTTGTGCAAACCTATAATAAAACGAAGGATCAAAAACTTTTTTTCACTTTTCTGTGAGATATTTACAAAAAATTTTATTTCAAAATATTACATTATCTATTATTTATTAAATATTGTTATTAAAAATATACCTTATTAGTATGCCCTTATTAGCATGAAAAGTCTTAAAAATCTATATCATTTTATATGATGATGACGCCCCAAAGATGCAAATTCAGTTATAGTTCAGCATACATTTTTAAAATTTTTGTAGTAATTAATTAATTAATTTAGCCCCTTTCCAGCTAACGAAATGAAATTGTTTCGTACAATATTATACCACTATTGTATTCGAATTAGAAAATAACTGCAAATCACACTACGCAGAAATTGCAATCATAACTGCAATCTAATGCGCAGAAACTCAAATTTCTTCCGTTCAAACTAAGTTGTAATTAAGTTGTTTCTGTTGCAATTAAGTTGTTCCAATTAAGTTGTTTCTGTTGCACCATGGCCCTGGCCATTCATGCCCCTGACAATCATGCCCCTGCCATACATGCCCCGCCGTTCATGCCCGCGCCATTCATGCCCCCACCATTCATGTTCAAGCCGTCAATGCCCCACCGATCATGCCCCTGCCCTACATGCCCGGCCATACCTGCCTAGCCATTCATGCCGCGCCATTCATGCACCGCCGTTCCTGCCCCGACCTGTGTTTTCTTTTTTTTTTTTTCTAAATTTCTACTACCGGTAATAAAACCGGTATCCCGGTATTAGGATCTAAAAATACCGAATACCGGTACTGAACTTTTTTGTCCGATATTGCAATCTTTAATTATAACATACTCAGAAATTTGGGTCTAGTGCGCCTACAATTACTTGTAGGATTTTAAATGCCCCATGATTTCGAAAGGTTTGAAAATCAAAGTGAACAGCTGCCATTAATTTGATAATAAATAAAAAAAAATATTATTTCATCTTTCTTATCAAACATTCTATGATCACTTTACCATTTCGCCAAGATTTTATTTATTTATGTAATGTTTGCAATTATTATTAACCTTTTAATTCAGCAAGGTTCAATAAAAGCTTGTTCAAACATTTATATAAGTAGGTTTTATTTTTCTTCTTACTATATTTAAAGCACAGCAGCTGCAAAAGCGGATTAAAAACATTATTTCCACAAAGAAAAAAAAAAAACAAAAAAAAAAAATACAATGACGTTCTGACGTTAATACGCTTATAACGATTTAATATTTATATTGTAGCAAGTCGCTCGTGTTAAGGGCTACTATAACGATCCGCGAATAATTATTATTAGTACCACAGGCCAGAGCGATAGCCAATTGGCCATCAGGTCACGGAAAGTATGTATAAGGTTGAAGTAAAAACTTAATTTGTATAATTTTTTAACGGATTATATTTTTTTCTGTGATGCTTGACTTAAAGATTCATAATAACATATTTCCCAGAAATTTGTATATAATGAGTCGATAATTACTTGTAGCATTTTTAAATGCCCCGCGATTTCAAAAGTTTGGAAAAACACTGGACTAAAATAATGAATTGCCATTACTGTGAAAATAAATTAAAAAAATATATATTATTTTGTCTTTCTTAAACATTCAATGATCAATTTACCATTTCGCCAAGTTTTTTTTTTTTTTTTTTAATGTTTGCACTTATTATTAACCATTTAATTCAGCAAGGGTCAAAAAGCTTGTTCAAACATTTATATAAGTAGACTTTCTTTTGCACTTATTTAAAGCACAGCAGCTGCAGACAACGGATTAAAAATGTGATTTCCATAATGAAAGAAACAAAAATGCATGAAGTTCTGAATTTAATACGCTTATAGCGATTTAATATTTATATTGAAGCGAGTCGCTCTCGTTAAAGGCTACTGTAACGATCCACGAATAATTATCTTATATGTCTTTATTATAAAAACGATTAACACAAATCGCTAGAAGTGGAAGAATATATAAAAAAAAACCACATCCTGCTGATGAAAACACTAAAAATACGATAGCGAGTTCAAGTAACAATCAATAACTCCATGAAAAATAATGGAAACAGGTTTAACGATGCAATTTACGGGAAACATTAAATACATCTCGGTTAAACGAGCTTCAAAACAGAATGGGATCACACTCATTTAAGGTCGTTTAAAAGAGGGTTCAAATTTGAAAGAGTGATCCCTACTGGGTTACCAGCAACGAATGGAACCTTTTTCGAAAAAGAAAAATTATGGAAAATAAAAATAAATAAAATGTAGAAACGGATTTGAATTGCGGCGGAGTTTTCTCTGTTTGTTTAAAGTTTCCCAGATCCGTGTCTTCTCCCAGTTTCTGAATGAGCTATTAGCATAAATCACTCCATGTTTTTTTATCATGGATTAGGGATAAAAAAATTAAATAAATCCGAACTAGGTGGGAAAAAAAGTGAGCGTCAAACATTAATGACTCGTATACTTTGCAGTTAAGTTTGAAACTGTCGCGTTCGTTATTTATGTTTTTATAATGCATTGAAAACTGTTTTTTTTATGAATTAATTGAATTGGACTGTAATTAGCGTCGTTATTTAATGATTCAATATGAATAAAACTCTTTTTTTCTCCATTGACTTTATTTTTTTATACACGTTCGATATTAATGATTACTCCAACATAGTGAAGTGATGTGTTGATATTTTTTGAATTTTTGGATAAATATTTTTCTCAGTTGCTAATATCTTATCGGTTCATTGCACCTACATGTAAATTAGTGAATTAATAATTATTTTTATGTGAATTAAGATATTCTATCTTCACCTCTATTTGTAAAAGAGAGAAAATATTCAATAGATTAACGAGAAAATGAAAGTTTACCTATCAAATATACTATGTCTAAACATTAAAGAAATCGTAGGTACATATAAAAGACGAAGTAAGAATTTTAACATCTATAATTTTTAACGAATTATTTTCTTTTGTAATATTTGAATTAATTACTATAGCATATTTCTCAAAACTTTGCATATAATATGCCTATAATTACGTGTAGAATTTTAAACGAACACTGAACCAAAATAAAGAGTTGTCATTACTGAGATAATAAATTAAAAAATTATTACATTGTCTGCCTTATCAAAAATTACATGATCAATATACCTTCATGCCAGTTTTATTTATTTATTTAATGCTTGCACTTACACTGAAGTGACAAAAGTCATGGGATACCACTTAATATCGTGTCGGCCCTCCTTTCGCCCGGCGAAGTGCAGCAATCGACGTGGCATGGACTCAACAAGTCGTTGGAAGTCTTCTGCAGGAATATTGAGCCATGCTGTCTCGATAGACGTCCATAACTGTGAAAGTGTTGATAGTGCAGGATTTTTGGGACGAACTGACCTCTCGATGATGTCCCATAAATGCTCGATGGGATTCATGTCGGGCGATCTAGGTGGTCAGATCATTCGTTGGAATTGTCCAGAATGTTCTTCAAACCAATCGCGAACAGTTGTGGCCCGGTGACATGGCGCATTGTCATCCATAAAAATCCCATCGTTGTTTGGGTACATAAAGTCCATGAATGGCTGCAAGTGATCTCCAAGTAACTGAACATAAGCATTTCCAGTCAATGTTCGGTCCAGTCGCACCAGAGGACCAAGTCCATACCATGAAAAAACAGCCCACACCATTACGGAGCCACCACCTTGAGAACAGTGCCTTGCTGATAGTTTGGGTCCATGGCTTCGTGGGGTCTGCGCCACACTCGAACCCTACCATCAGCTCTTACCAACTGAAATCGTGACTCATCGGACCAGGCCACGGTTTTCCATTCATCTACGGACCAACCGATATGCTCACGTGCCCACGAGAGTCGCTGCAAGCGATGTCGTTCTGTCAGTAAAGGCACTCGAGTCGGTCTTCTGCTGGAATAGCTCAAGAAAGCCAAATTTCTCCGCACAGTTCTAACAGACAAGTCCCTTGTACGTCCCACATTGATTTCTGCGGTTATTTGACACAGTGTTGCTTGTCTGTTAGAATTTACGACTCTTTGCAGACGTCGCCGGTCTCGGTCGTTAAGTGCAGGCGGTCGACCACTGCGCTGTCCATGGTGGGATGTTATGCCTGAAATTTCATACTCTGGGCACACTCTTGACACAGTGGATCTGGGAATGTTGAATTCCCTAACGATTTCCGAAATGGCATGACCCATGCGTCTAGCTCCAACTAACATTCCGCTTTCAAAGTCTGTTAATTCCCGTCGTGCGGTCATCATCACGTCAAAACCTCTTCACATGAATAACTTGAACAGAAATGAAAGCTCTGCGAAAGCACTGCACATTTATACCTGTTCTACGCTATGCTACTACCATCTGAAAATTTGCATATTGCTATCCCATGACTTTTGTCACTTCAGTGTATTATTAACGATTTAATTCAACAAGGGTTAATAAGCTTGTTGAAACATTTAAATAAGTAGGTTATATTTTTCTACTTATTTAAAGCAGAGCAGCTGCAAGGAACGGATTAAAAACATTATTTCAATAATGAAAGAAACAAAAATACATGAAGTCCTGGATTTAATGTGCTTATAGCGACTTAATATTTATACTGTAGCGAGTCGCTCTCGTTAAAGGCTCCTGTAACGATCCATGAATAATTATCTTATATGTCTTTATTATAAAAACGATTAACACAAATCGCTGGAAGTGATAGAATATATAGAAAAAAAAATTTCTGCCCTGCTGATGAAAACACTAAAAATACGATAGCGAGTTCAAGTTACTATCAATAACTCCATGAAAAATAATGGAACCAGGTTTAACGATGCAATTTACGGAAACATTAAATACATCTCGGTTAAACGAGCTTCAAAACAGAATGGGATCACACTCATTTAAGGTCGTTTAAAAGAGGGTTCAAATTTGAAAGAGTTATCCCTACTGGGTTACCCAGTAACGAATGGAATCTTTTTCAAAAAAGAAAAATGGTGGAAAAATGAAAATAAATAAAATGTGAAAGCGGATTTGAATTGCGGCGGAGTTTTCTCTGTTTGTTTAAAGTTTCCCTGATCCGTGTCTTCAACAGTTTCTGAATGAGCTATTAGCATAAATCACTTAATTTTTTTTTTTATCATGGATTGAGTATAAAAAAAAAAAAAAAAAAAAAAAAAAAAAAAAAAAACGAACTCTGGAGGGAAAAAAAGTGAGCGTCAAACATTAATGACTCGTATATTTTGCAGTTAACTTTGAAACTGTCGCGTTCGTTGTTTATGTTTTTATAATGCAATGAAGACTGTTTTTTTTATGGATTAATTGGAATTGGACTGCAATTAGCATCGCTATTTAATGATTCAATATAAATAAAACATTTTTTTCTGCATTGGCTTTATTTTTATACACGTTCGATATTAATGATTAATCCAACGGAGTGAAGTGATGTGTTGATATGTTTGAATTTTTGAATAAATATTTTCTCAGTTGCTAATATCTTATCGGTTCATTGCACCTACATCTAAATTTTTGAATTAATAATTATTTTTATGTGAATTAGGATTTTCTACCCTCACCTCTATTTGTAAAATGAGAGGAAACATTCAATAAATTGATGAAAAAACTGAAGCTTGCCTTTCAAATATATGCCCAAACAATGATGAAATCGAAGGTATGTATGAGGTCGAAATAAGAAACTTAACTTGTATACCTTTTTTAACGGATTAATTTTATTCTGTTATATTTAACTTAATTATTGTAACATATTTATCATAAATTTGTATATAATGAGTCAATAATTACTTGTAGTATTTTAAATGCAGCACAATTTCAAATGGTTTGAAAACCAAAGGGAAATCAGTTGCCATTAATGTGACAATAAATAAAAAATATTATTTTGTCTGTCTTATCAAATATTCTATGATCAATTTACCATTTCGCCAAGATTTTTTTTTTATTTATTTAATGTTTGTATTTATTATTAACGATTAAATTCAGCAAGGGTCAAAAAAAGCTTGTTCAAACATTTATATAAGTGGATTTTATTTTTCCATTTATTTAAAGCACAGCAGCTGCAGGGTGCGAATTAAAAGCGCTATTTCCATAATGAAAGAAACACAAATACATGAAGTTCTGGATTTAATGCGCTTGCATAGAGATTTAATATTTATATTGTAGCAAGTCGCTCTCGTTAAAGGCTACTGTAACGATCCACGAATAATTATCTTATATGTCTTTATTATAAAAACGATTAACACAAATCGCTAGAAGTGGAAGAATATATAAAAAAAAAACCACATCCTGCTGATGAAAACACTAAAAACGCGATAGGGAGTTCAAGTAACTATCAATAACTCCATGAAAAATAATGGAACCAGGTTTAACGATGCAATTTACGGGAAACATTAAATACATCTCGGTTAAACGAGCTTCAAAACAGAATGGGATCACACTCATTTAAGGTCGTTTAAAAGAGGGTTCAAATATGAAAGAGTGATCCCTACTGGGTTACCCAGTAACGAATGGAACCTTTTTCGCAAAAGAAAAATGGTGGAAAAATAAAAATAAATAAAATGTAAAAACGGATTTGAATTGCGGCGGAGTTTTCTCTGTTTGTTTAAAGTTTCCCTGATCCGTGTCTTCAACAGTTTCTGAATGAGCTATTAGCATAAATCACTCCATTTTTTTAATCATGGATTGAGTATAAAAAAAACAAACAAAAAAAAAAACCGAACTCTTGTGGGAAAAAAAAGTGAGCGTCAAACATTAATGACTCGTATACTCTGTACTTGAAGTTTGAAACTGTCGCGTTCCTTATTTATGTTTTTATAATGCAATGAAAACTGTTTTTTATGGATTAATTGGAATTGGACTGCAATTAGCATCGTTATTTAATTATTCAATATGAATAAAACATTTTTTTCATTGGCTTTTTTTTATTCTTCAATATTAATGATTAATCAAAAAAAAATGAAGTGATACATTTGAATTTTTGAATAAACATTTTCATCAGTTGCTAATCCCTTATTGGTTCATTACACCTAAATTAGAATTTGTGAATTAATAATTATTTTTATGTGAATTAAGATTTTCTGTCCTGACCACTATTTGTAAAAAGAGAGAACATATTCAATAAATTGACGAGAAAATGAAAATTTACCTTTCAAATATATGTCTAAACATTAAAGAAATCGAAGGTATTTATAAGGACGAAGTAAGAAATTTAACATTTATTATTTTTAACAAATTTATTTTTCTGTAATATTTGGCTTAACTATTATAACATATTTCTCAGAAATTTATAAGTAATGTGCCTATAATTGCTTGTAGAATTTTAAACGCCTAATGAATTAAAGTGAAGGATTGTCATTACTGAGACAATAAATAAAAAAAAAATTCTTATTTTGTCTTCCGTATCAAAATTCCATGATCAATATACCTGCACGCCAGTTTTAGTTATTTATTTAATGCTTGCACTTATTATTAACGATTTAATTCAACAAGGGTTAATTAGCTTGTTCAAACATTTAAATAAGCAGTCTTTACTTTTCTTCTTATTTAAAGCACAGCAGCTGCAGAGAACGGATTAAAAACATTAATTCCATAATGAAAAACAAAAATACATGAAATTCTGGCTTTAATACGCTTATAGCGATTTAATATTTATATTGTGGCAAGTTGCTCTCGTTAAAGGCTACTGTAACGATCCACGAATAATTATCTCATATGTCTTTATTATAAAAAGATTAACGCACATCACTAGAAAATGGAAGAATATAGAAAAAAAAAACACGTCCTACTGATGAAAACACTAAAAATGCGATAGCGAGTTCAAGTAACTATCAATAACTCCATGAAAAATAATGGAACTAGGTTTAACGATGCAATTTACGGAAAACATTAAATACATCTCGGTTAAACGAGCTTCAAAAACAGAATGGGATCACACTCATTTAAGGTCGTTTAAAAGAGGGTTCAAATTTGAAAGAGTGATCCCTACTGGGTTACCAGCAACGAATGAAACTTTTTTCGAAAAAGAAAAAAATGGTGTAAAATAAAAATAAATAAAATGTAAAAGCGGATTTGAATTGCGGCGGAGTTTTCTCTGTTTGTTTAAAGTTTCCCTGATCCGTGTCTTCTCCCAGTTTCTGATAGAGCTATTAGCATAAATCATTCCAATTTTTTTTTTTTTTTATCATGGATTGAGGATAAAAAAAAATAAATAAACCCGAACTCTTGTGGGAAAAAAAGTGAGCGTCAAACATTAATAACTCGTATACTCTGTAGTTAAGTTTGAAACTGTCGCGTTCCTTATTTATGTTTTTATAATGCAAGGAAAACTGTTTTTTTATGGATTAATTGGAATTGGACTGCAATTAGCATCGTTATTGAATGATTCAATATGAAGAAAACATTCTTTTTCATTGGCTTTTTCTTATTCTTCAATATTAATGATGAATCCAACAGTATGAAGTGATGTGTTTGAATTTTTGAATAAACATTTTTCTCAGTTGCTAATACCTTATTGGCTCATTACACCTACATAATTTGTGAATTAATAATTATTTTTATGTGAATTAAGATTTTCTACCCACACCTCTATTTGTAAAAAGAGAGGAAATATTCAATAAATTGAAGAGAAAATGTAAGCTTGCCTTTCAAATATATACCCAAACATTGAAGAAATAAAAAGGTATGTATAAGGTCGAAGTAAGAATCTTAACTTGTATGATTTTTTAACGTGTTATTTTCTTCTGTAATGTTTCACTTAACTATTATAGCATATTTTTCAGAAATTTGTATGTAATGTGCCTATAATTGCCTGTAGAATTTTAAACGCCCACTGAACCAAAGTGAAGAGCTGTCATTACTGAGACAATAAATAAAAATTATTATTTTGTCTTTGTTATCAAGCATTCCATGCAAAATATACCTTCACGCCAGTTTTATTTATTTATTTAATGCTTGCTTATTATTAACGATTTAATTGAACAAGGGTTAATAAGCTTGTTCAGACATTTAAATAAGCAGATTTTATTTTTGTACCTATTTGAAGCACAGCAGCTGCAGATAACGGATTAAAAATGTGATTTCCATAATGAAAGAAACAAAAATGCATGAAGCTCTGAATTTAATACGCTTATAGCGATTTAATATTTATATTGTAGCGAGTCGCTCTCGTTAAAGGCTACTGTAACCATCCACGAATAATTATCTTATATGTCTTTATTATAAAAACGATTAACGCAAATCGCTAGAAGTGGTAGAATATAAAAAGAAAAAACATGTCTTTCCTGCTGATGAAAACACTAAAAATGCGATAGCGAGTTCAAGTAACTATCAATAACTCCATGAAAAATAATGGAACCATGTTTAACGATGCAATTTACGGGAAACATTAAATACATCTCGGTTAAACGAGCTTCAAAAACAGAATAGGATCACACTCATTTAAGGTCGTTTAAAAGAGGGTTCAAATTTGAAAGAGTGATTCCTACTGGGTTACCAGCAACGAATGGAACTTTTTCGAAAAAGAAAAATGGTGTAAAATAAAAATAAATAAAATGTAAAAGCGGATTTGAATTGCGGCGGAGTTTTCTCTGTTTGTTTAAAGTTTCCCTGATCCGTGTCTTCTCCCAGTTTCTGATAGAGAGCTATTAGCATAGATCATTCCAATTTTTTTTTATCATGGATTGAGGATAAAAAAAATAAAACCCGAACTCTGGTGGGAAAAAAGTGAGCGTCAAACATTAATGACTCGTATACTCTGTATTTAAGTTTTTATAATGCAATGAAAACTGTTTTTTTATTTATGGATTAATTGGAATTGGACTGCAATTAGCATCATTATTTTATGATTCAATATGAATAAAACATTTTTTTCATTTGGCTTTATTTTTTTATTCACTTTCAATATTAATGTTTGAAATGAAATGTTTGAATTTTTCGAATAAACATTTTTCTCAGTTGCTTATACCTTATCGGTTCATTAGGCTTACATCTAGATTTGTGAATTAATAATCATTTTTAAGTTGTCTTGATTATTATTACATGGAGAGGAAAAAAAAAGTTCATAAATTATTCAGACAAAAAATGATTTAAAATAGAGAATTAATGTATAAATATTGTATAATGTATATTACCTTTAAAAAGTGTTATTAATTAGTTATGTATACTATTCAATCGAATTAAAAGCCTGCTTTGAAATTCTAATTAAGTAATATATTAATTTTTTATTTTACACACTTAAATAAATATACAAAAAAAAACACCGCTTAAGCGTTTTCTAGGAAATAACATAGCTTTCAATTTAAAAATAAACTTATATTTAAAATTCATTCATTTCAAAATGAATTTGATTAAATTTAATTATTATGTGGTGGTGTTACATAAATATCGCCTGTAATTTGAATGTTCAATTATTAAATCAATGATAATTTAATAATTGAACATTCAAATTACAGGGGGTATTTACGTAACACCACGACGTAACTAATTAAATTTAATCAAATTCATTTTTAATGAATGAATTGGAGTTTTATTTTAGAAATTCTTTTCAAATACACTATGGTAAATTTAAAAACTTCGTTAGTAAGTTAATAAATTTCGTTAAAAATTCACTTCTTTAAAGCAAGGCTGGAAACTGAAAAAATCACATGCAGATTTAACTTCTTTTGTTAATACGAATTCACTAATGTGTGACAAATACACACCCACACAAACGCACATACACACACATACATACATGTATACGTACATAAACGCACAAACATATATACATAAACGCACAAACATACACACATACATACATAAACGTATAAACTTACACACACACACACATACATACATACATACATACATACATACATAAACGCATAAACACCCCCGCCCCCTGCACATACTCACAAAAACTGCATGACATATCCACAAATGTAAAATTCTAATTTTCAAGTCTAAATACATCACTTTAATATTTTTTTTTTAATAAAATTTATAAAGTCTCGTACGGAAAAAAAAAAATATTATACTTTTTAAAATTTGTTTAATTTACTCTCTTCTTTTTATTGTAAATAATAAAAATGAATTACAAAAGAGCATTTAATTCGAATTCAATATAAATCTCGTGATTAGCAAATATCTAGAAAATAAAAAATTACAATGAAATTCAATTATTATGAATGTCAATTATCAATAATTCTTGCGAAAAGTTATACCCTCAGGATTCGTAGGTGTCGAAATAAATAATTTCTAGGAGACACGATTCCATTTACGAAATTCTATCTTTCTTCTTCTCATCGAATCTTGGGTAAACATCGAAATGTCAGGTTAAAAGAATAGGAAAGATTTCAGAAACTATAATTAATTACATCACAATCCATTCAGGGAGCTAATACTTTTAATGAAATATTAAACATTCCATTACGGAGTCTCCAACATATGGTATCCTGTAGTCAAACTTAGCAAAGGTCACTGCAAAAACTTTTCTAGCATCCACAGTACGAAAGGTATTTTGGTAAAATATCGTTTCTCTAATGTCATTAATTTCAAATAGCAATGCCTGATACGTACCTACTTAACGAAGTCAAACGCCTTCAGCTAAGTAGAAAGATAAATAAAAGAATTAATTGTCGAGCAAAAATTTAATTTTGATGCCTACGAAATGGATACCTGATTAAAAGGACTTCCATACAATTAAATGCGAAAAGAGATCGCCAGAAAAGCCTCGGTTTTCAAGCCATTGCTATGTATCGTTCAATCAATTAGCAGAATTGAACTTGTTAAAGGAGATTAAATGCCAGCTTTCAAGCAATGTTTATCGAATTATGAATTAGAGCACCCGTTTGGAAACATTGTTTGCATTGTTAAGAGCATGTTATTTTAGGAAAGTCAGTGATATTTGTTATTATAATTTATTTTCAGAATTGTAGTGGATTTCATCTTAAAATAGGAATCATTAATACATGTTAGATTTAGAATTAGATTATTATCCAACTGCAAGCCCTCTCGCGCGCTAGTGGTGCACGTTAATACTAGGACACAAGCAGAACAAGAAGATATCATAATTTTGCACTGGTATCTTACGATCTTATTTAAAAATGGCGCTCAAACTTCAAAAATTGTTTATTTCTGAAAATATAATTGAATAATTAAAATCGGTAAAATTATAGAAATATTTATTATAATAAATTATTATAAATTAATTTCGGTATAATTTAATTTAATAAAATAAGGTTTGACGCAGCGATTTTAAATTAAGTGTTCAAAATATTGATGTAATACATAGTTTTAAATTATTATTATTATATTAATAAATTATTATTATGTATTAAACAATATTTTAAAATACTGATATACATTTTAAAAATAGAATTACCATTACTTTATTAATAAAAGCCATGCAAATATTTCACCGAATCATTTAAAAACTTTAAAAACTTTTTTAAATATGTGTTTGCAATTATATGTTTGTGTTAAATGGAGATTTTTGAAAAACATTAAAAGCATGTATAAATTTTATGCATTTTAATATATTGTTGGCAATACTTCATCAGTTTATGTGTCAATAATATTCAAAAGTATACAATGATATCCATTTCTTAAGTGTATATTTAGAATTTAATTAAAAAGTTTAAAAAATCGGCAAATATTTAATCCTAAATAAAAAGTATGCCAACCGTAAGAGATAGTTACAAAATTATTTCTAATGATCTGTTGATACAATTTTACTTAAATCAACTGAATTAAATTACGAATTACATTAAATTGAATTGAACTGAATTAATTAATTCTCATCAAAGGAAAGATGCCTGTGTGCTTGATTTATATATATATTAATAAAACCCATTAAATAATTCAATAACTTTTAAAATCGGTAAAATTATAATAGATATCATAAAACAATATTTATTACAATAAATTATTTTCGGTATAATTTAATTTAATGAAATAATGTGTTATATAAATTTTGAATTTATTGAGTTTGATTCAATAAACTAATAAGTTTATTTTGAACACGTTTTTAATTTTTGAAAAAAATAAAATTTTACTTCAAATGTTTTATCAGATACATAAGAAGATTTATTATTCAATTTTTAAACATTTAAATCTGCAATAACTTAAAAATTACATCAATAAATTAGATTAGCAGCGTTTAATTTTCTGTGTAAGTCATAAATAAAACTGTATTGCTTAAAAATTTGATCAAAATTGCATACATGCACTACAATTCACTGGAAATCTATGAGAGTAACAAATCTTTTCGGCAAATTGTTGTTATGGCCTAAATGTCTAAACTAAAAAAAATAATTTTTAACTTGTTTCATTTTTGGCGAAATTAATTTGTATTTTTAATGCATGTCTATTTTAACTAATATAAATTATGTGTATCTATTGTTATATGAGGTTTAAATTTGAGATATTAAGAATGGTTCCAAATAATTATTAAATACGAGATGTTGCATATTATTTTGCATATATCGTAATAATAATTTTTTTATGATAAATAATATGAAGATTAACTTTATTGACATATATTATATAATAATTAACTTTATTGACATACATTATACGTTAATTACCCAAATATATGTAACTGAATAATATAAATTTTTATTTCAAACTTAGTTCCAAGGAATATGCATTAAAACTATGTTTTAAGTAAAAAAACATTTTTAAATAAAAAAACAAAATATTAAATAAAATAATATAAATACATAATATATTTCCAGAAATTTCTTATTTATATTTAAGAAGATGCGCTAAATAAAAATATTTACATCAGAAAATCAGCAGTATGGCTTCTCATATTAAATATTTCTGACATTTGTCTCAAATAGATAGAGATAGACAAAATAAATAGCAATAATTACTATTTCGAAATGCATTTGAAGTGAATGTTTCTGAATACATTTACAGTAAGATTCGATACTTAAAGAGATCAAATAATACATTATTCATTTTATTTTAATGTATTCTGTTAGCTTCTAATTTCAAAGTAATAAAATTCGAAGATTTCCTACTTGGAACCATAAATGATAAAATTTTCATTTTCGTATACACCAGAGTAACTGAAGCTATTTTGAGATAAAACATACTGTTTAAATATTTTATATTTTTTTCTGTTATTAATGACACCTTCGTAAAATTAAAAACAAACAGTTGTAATATTTATTAGTTTAACTCAGAAAATACAGAATATGTTAAAATTATTATTAGAACATATTCTGGTCTGGATAAAATTTAATAAGGTTCGAAAAAAAACCTTATTAAATTTTTAGAAAAATATTTGTTATAAAAATATTAAAAACAAATTTTGAATTAATATTTTATATTCCTTTATGGCCAGAATTTTCTTTTTTAATGTTTTAATTCAACTAACGTTTTTAGCGTTAATATTCAATAACAATTTAAGGAAAAATATTTTTTTGTATTTTTCAATTATGTAAGAATAAACGAAATGAAAGTTACCTATTCGTAATGTTATTATGAAAATTAAATTGTTCATATGGTGATTAGAGTATTTTAACTATAAAAAATATATTATGTTTGACTTGACTTGGTGATTTGAGATACATGCTCTTTAATGCTGCCATATATTAATTTAACCAAATTCTTTTTAAAATACTGCAGATAAAATAATTTGAGAAAAGTGAAAATGAAACCTTTATAAAAGAACTATTCTGAAACTAAAAATTCTTGAATTCATTGCCTATGAATTCTATGAAATTCGCCTATTGCCTATTCCATTTTGAAAGAAAAAAAAAATATGATTGCTCGTACTTTCCAGCAACTAAAAGAAAATAAATAAGATGGGTAAAAGGGAAAAATAAAGAAAAAATATTAGGTTCTCATTGCAAATGTGTAAATGAAAATTAGGAAAGAAATAAAATACAATACGTCGCAGTAAAATCTTTACGCATAAAATACAATAAAATATTAAATATTATTATTCATAAATACGTGGCATACGTCGTTAATATATATATTCATAAAATTCAATACGTCACATACGTCGTTAATAATTATTCATAAAATGCAATACATCGCAGACGGCCAATTACAATTATCATACTGTAAAGCGTTTCTCCGTGGGGAATTGCTATACTCCATTATAGGCTAACAGCATTATTTCCAAGATAAAGTAGTGCAGTTATAACACAGTTTAAATATTGTATAATGTTACAGTTAAAGATGAGAGCATTAAAAGATAAAATAACTGTACAAAAAAACTATAGTAATGAGAATGTTTTGTACTTTACTTACATTTTTGTAGCTGAATTTTTTTTTTTCACTTTTTTTTCTTATCTTTTTCGGAGATTCAACTACTTTGGAAAAAAAAAAAGTATTTTCTACAGTAAATATTTTTCCTTATCAACTGCTTAAATACAGTATTATAGTACCAGATTTAAATTAAAATACCAAACAAATAAGGTACTTACAATATTATTACTATATAAACATACCGCTTGTAAATGCATATAGCTCTTGTATGTAAAACAGTAGAGAGTTTATTATTAAAAAAATAAATCTATGAATGGAAATTTCAGAAGTATTATTTCCTATTAGAATTAATGTATGTTTTTAAAGAAGTTATTAATTAACAAATATTAGAAAAATTGCATTTTAAACATACGATGGAAACTTACATGATGGTTTTTAAACTAGAAAGAATGCATTTTATGGTAATGTGTAAAAGGAGAATTATTCTAAAGAATCTCATAAACAATGGAAGTAGTAATTAGCAAATAAAAACAAAGATTCTTTGAAAAAAAAAAGAGTTCTCTAAAAGAAACGAACAAAAATACTTTTCTCCTAAAACTTATTTAGTACAACTTCAAATACTACAAACGAAAGTTTCTTATTTTACAACCTAATTTTTAAATGAAGTAATTTGTCTTCCTTCCTAACAATGAGAAATGCAATTAACTTTTTTTTTCTTTTATTTCTAAAGCAAAGTAACAAATGAAACCATTCTCAAATTATTATTCATTTTCATTCAAGAGTGATGCATTAACAGCTTGGATATTTTCCAGTTACTCATGGAACTAATCTAGAGTTACAAAAGCTGCTTCATTTGTAACACTTTGCGAATGGACCAGAAGGAGATGGATTCGTATTCCATTCCGTAACAGTAATTAACTTTTGAAACTAATGTTGGATTCCTTTTTTAAAATAATAAAAGGAAATTTCAAGTAACGTGAAATAATGGATAAAAATTTGGGATTATTTCAGTTTTGTCGAAGAGTAAAATTTTCAAAAATACAATGTATTCTTATTCATGTAAAAATGAGCATATAAAGATTAATTGTTTTTAATATTAATGACTTTATAATTATTCCCTTGATGACAAATGTCGAAAATTTAAATCAGCTGATCCAAAAATTGATGTAATTAATTTATTTATTCTTGAACAAGTATACATTACATAATTGTTTTTCTAAACAAATGATTTAATAAAATTATAAACATGAACAATTTTTCAAGCGAGATATGTTAATTTTTTTATTTCAATAGAGATATTATATACTACTGTGTCCAAAAAAAGAAGACCAGTCTTCAATTTAAATTTCCCGGACATATGGTATTTCAATGTTTTTTTTTTTTTTTTTAGGGTTGTTGTCACTGTCCTTGCCAAATGTGTAAAATTTTACGTCAAAATATTCAGTAGTGCTTGAGTTAAGCTTGGTTTTGTGAGATGCTGAAACTGCTTCCGACGATTTTTGAAACGTCTCTTCAATCGACTCAAAACATTGTCCCCGTAGAGGTATTTTGAGTTTAGCGAATAGCCAGAAGTAGCACGATGCTAAATCAGATGATTACGGAGGTTGTGGAAAGATATGGATTTCATTTTTGGCGAAAAGTCCCGAAGAATCAATGCAATGTGAGATGGCACATTCAGTGTTTTCGGTACCAATCAAGATTTGACACGTTTAAGGCCCAAAACATCTTTTAAAATATAATTTTAAAAAATATTATTTCCGATTAGAAAAAATGTATGTTTTTAAAAAAATTATTAATTAACAAATATTAGAAAAAAATAGTTTAAACATACGAAATAAAATTGCATGTTGGTTTTTAAACTAAAAACATTGCAATTTATGGTAATATGTAAAAGGAGAATTATTCTAAAGAATATCATAAACAATGGAATTCAAAAATTAGCAAATGAAAACAAAGATTCTTGAAAAAAAAAAAAGAAAAAGAAGAGAGTTCTTTAAAAGAAGCGAACAAAAATACTTTTCTCCTAAAACTTATTTAGTACAACTTCAAATACTACAAACGAAAGTTTCTTATTTTACAACCTAATTTTTAAATGAAGTAATTTGTCTTCCTTCCTAACAAGGCGAACTGCAATTAACTTTTTTTTTTTATTTCTAAAGCAAAGTAACAAATGAAACCATTCTCAAATTATTATTCATTTTCATTCAAGAGTGATGCATTAACAGCTTGGATATTTTCCAGTTACTCATGGAACTAATCTAGATTTACAAAAGCTGCTTCATTTGTAACACTTTACGAATGGACCAGAAGGAGATGGATTCGTATTCCATTCCGTAACGAGGTAATTAACTTTTGAAACTAATGTTGGATTCCTTTTTTAAAATATTAAAAGTGAAATTCAAGTAACATGAAATAATGGATAAAAATTTGGATTATTTCCAGTTTTTCGAAGAGTAAAAATTTTCAAAAATACAATGTAGTCTTATTCATGTAAAAACGAGCAAATAAAGATTAATTTTTTTAATATTCATGACTTTATAATTATTCCCTTGATGGCAAATTTCAAAAATGAAATCATCTGTTCTAAAAATTGATGTAATTAATTTATTTATGCGTAAACAAGTATATATTAAATAATATATTTTTCTAAACAAATTATAATAAATTCATATGTGGCATGTGCCACCGACCCTATCTTTACCAATAATCATCTGTGCGTATCTAGGGATGGTCATCTGCCATAGACCATGTGCTTTAAAATATATGAAATAATTTAAATTTTTTAATTTTTGTTATCAATTTATTTATTTTATTTTAAATAATGAAATGAACATGAAATAATGGATAAAAATTTGGGATTATTTCAGTTTTTCGAAGTGTAAAGTTTCCAAAAATACAATGTAGTCTTATTCATGTAAAAATGAGCAAATAAAGATGAATTTTTTGTTAATATTAATGACTTTATAATTATTCCCTTGATGACAAATTTCCAAAATTGAAATCATCTGTTCTAAAAATTGATGTAATTAATTTATTTATGCGTAAGCAAGTATATATTAAATAATATTTTTTCTAAACAAATGATAATAAATTCATATGTGGCATGTGCCACAGACCCTATCTTTATCAATAATCAACTGTGCTTATCTAGGGATGGTCATCTGCCATAGACCATGTGCTTTAAAATATATGAAATAATTTAAATTTTTTTTTTTAATTTTTGTTATAAATTTATTTATTTTATTTTAAATAATGAAATGAACATGAAATAATGGATAAAAATTTGGGATTATTTCCAGTTTTCAAGTGTAAAGTTTCCAAAAAACAATGTAGTCTTATTCATGTAAAAATGAGCAAATAAAGATGAATTTTTGAATATTAATGACTTTATAATTATTCCCTTGATGGCAAATTTCAAAATTGAAATCATCTGTTCTAAAAATTGATGTAATTAATTTATTTATGCGTAAGCAAGTATATATTAAATAATATTTTTCTAAACAAATGATAATAAATTCATATGTGGCATGTGCCACAGACCCTATCTTTACCAATAATCAACTGTGCTTATCTAGGGATGGTCATCTGCCATAGACCATGTGCTTTAAAATATATGAAATAATTTAAATTTTTTAATTTTTGTTATAAATTTATTTATTTTATTTTAAATAATGAAATGAACATGAAATAATGGATAAAAATTTGGGATTATTTCCAGTTTTCGAAGTGTAAAGTTTCCAAAAATACAATGTAGTCTTATTCATGTAAAAATGAGCAAATAAAGATGAATTTTTTTGAATATTAATGACTTTATAATTATTCCCTTGATGGCAAATTTCAAAAATTGAAATCATCTGTTCTAAAAATTGATGTAATTAATTTATTTATGCGTAAACAAGTATATATTAAATAATATTTTTTTCTAAACAAATGATAATAAATTCATATGTGGCATGTGCCACAGACCCTATCTTTACCAATAATCAACTGTGCTTATCTAGGGATGGTCATCTGCCATAGACCATGTGCTTTAAAATATATGAAATAATTTAAATTTTTTAATTTTTGTTATAAATTTATTTATTTTATTTTAAATAATGAAATGAACATGAAATAATGGATAAAATTTGGGATTATTTCAGTTTTTCGAAGTGTAAAGTTTCCAAAAATACAATGTTCTTATTCATGTAAAAATGAGCAAATAAAAGATGAATTTTTTTGAATATTAATGACTTTATAATTATTCCCTTGATGGCAAATTTCCAAAAATTGAAATCATCTGTTCTAAAAATTGATGTAAAAATTTATGCGTAAACAAGTATATATTAAAAATATTTTTTTCTAAACAAATGATAATAAATTCAATGATATGTCACTAATCTTCATCTGCCATAGACCACATGCTTTAAATTATATGAAATAATTTCAAAATTTTTGTTATAAATTTATTTATTTTATTTTAAATAATGAAATGGACATGAAATAATGCATAAAATTGGGATTATTCCCAGTTTTTCGAAGTGTAAATTACAATGTATTCATATTCATATAAAAATGAGCAAATAAACAATCATCTAAACAATCGCAATAATTGATCATCTAATCCAAAAACTGATGTTTTTTTATTCGTAAACAAGAATATTCGCAAACAAGTATATATTAAATGATTTAATAAAAGCATAAATATGAAAATTTTTGTCGAGCGAGATATGTTAATTATTTTTATTTCAATATAGGCATTATACACGTCTATTTTTCAGAGGGTAAACAAATGACATTATTTAAAAATTCTGATTTAACAAACAAAATGCACTTCTATGCTTTATTTTACTTGATACAGGACAAATGTGCCATGTGCTACAGAACATATGCTTTACAAATATAAGAAATAATTTCAATTTCGTAATTCTTGTTGTAAATTTATTTATTTTATTTTAAATTCTTGCGGTTTTCCTAATTCCACTTCTTTACTTAACATTAATTCTGTTATGGCGAAGGATTTAAAAGCACGAAGAAAATTGAAACATCTTAAAAGTTATGTGAATGGGAGAGGCATTTGCAATACTCTCTCACTCACTCACAGAACACACGCACTTACTCACTCACTTATTCACTTCTCACACACACACATGCTCACACACACACATACACACACTATATATATATATGCAGATTAGTTGCCGTTGATTGAATAAGGCAAGGCGTTGCAAAAATAATACTTTAATATTACGTTAATATTTTAATATGATACAACTTTGGCAAGACGCCATTCATCTTCGACAACAAGAACTATTACCATTGCCAACATACAAAGTATAATGTACAAAGTACAGAGTAATAATGCCGTATATAGTTCGAGAAAATTAATAATTAATTCCTACATATGTATAATTATATAATGACTAACTACAAAAGACTATAGGAATTACATGTATAATGATATTAGCATTATACATGTGTAATGTATAATGAATTATAACCTTATAATTCATTTTAGGAATTAGACGTAAAGTTCATTATGTAGTACTACATACATATTTTAAGATGCAAAACATAATAAAGGTTCATAGCAGACTCTTGAATGCAAAAGTATAGGGCTTTGCTAACATAAGAAAATGTTATGTAAATGTTACGAATACGTCCAGCATGGATGGGGTGCAACTAATTTTAATAACAATAAACAATAACATTAAACAATATTTATCTTAAAACTTTGAAAATGAGAATAAAAGCATTCAAAAATATTTCAACTGTAACATGCCGTAATTTTTAAAACTGAACTCATCAAGGTTATAAATTATGCATATTTATGGAGCATAGTGCTTTAAATCTTTTAAATCTCAATAGCATTTTAAACAATAGAAAGACCAACTGGTATACAAATTTGCAATATGTATTTCATTTTTAAAATCCCTTTTGAAACGTTTCATTGATGGCTTCTAGGCTAAAATTAAAATGGCTCTTTAGAAATCTTTAATAAGCCATACTAAAAAAAAAAAAAAATTAGATTGAACAAGGTTCTATTCCTCACTAAATTGAAGATGCCCCACTTTTATTTTCTTAATAGCATTTTGAGGTTTTTAGTTCCTTTCTTTCTTTGTAAATTTGGAACGGGGTTTCAAATTTACTGTGCATGCATAATCGTTCTCATTTGCACCAACCAATTAGATTCCACCAGCAAAAGGAATGAAACATTTTCGAATCCGATTTCAAACGATGCACTCCCTTTTATTGCTTTTCTTTCAACACGTCAGGGTCACTAAAGATTCATAAATTTTCCTCTTTAGAGACTTAAGTAGAAGTTTTGTTTTAAAGCATGGTATTTTTGCTTGAGTTCATTATACTGGTTTGAAATAACTTCTATCCCTTTTCGGTGAAAGTGAATTTTAAAAAGAGTTTGCAACGTATTTATGGAAAATATTAGGAATTTTAATGATTCGGATTCTCTGCCTCCCAAAATAGTAAAGGATGAAAAGAAATGAAAAGGTATCGATGCAGCTATCTTTCGGGAATAATAATGGAAGTTATCTAAATTATAGACTGATATGAACATTAATGATTACACTTTAAGGGAAAATTCACAAATGTTCCCGAATTCGTTGTTTTTAAAGATTGGTAGATTTTGGAAAAACGAAAGAGGTTTTACGAATTGGGTTTAAATATGAATTTGAACTAAAGTAGGTTTTTTCTTTTCTAAAGCAGCTGGCAAACACTTAATACACCGCGTTGTCTTTGATGCCTTAAGTCAAATGCTGTACCGACGTTACTTACTTAGCATTACTCGGGAGATGAGTGTAGCTTGAAGTTAAGTTACGGACGCTGAGTAATACTACCCCCGCAACGCTCTACGCGCCTATTAGACCGGAACCTATGGTTTAAAGTGGATTTCGAATCACTACAAACATTCATGGCAACATCAGGACTCAAATCCGAAACTTGTGGTACCGAGCGCCATAGCGCTAACCACTCAGCCTTTCAGGCCCTTATCTTAAAATTTTGAAACTGACAATAAAACGAATTCAAAAATATTTCAGTTATCAAATGCGTAATTTTTAAAAATGAATTCATCAAGGATATATACATTATGTATATTTATGAAGCATATTCCTTTAGATCTTTTAAATCTTAATAGCATTTCAAACAACAGAAGAACCAACTGGTATGCAAATTTGCAATATGTATTTCCTTTTTTTAAAATCCCATTTGAAACGTTCCATTGATGGCTTCTAGGCTAAAATTAAAACGGCTCTTTAGAAATCTTTAATAAACCATACTAATAAAAAAATTAGATTGAACAGGGTTCTATTTCTCACTAAATTGAAGATGCCCCACTTTTATTTTCTTAATAGCATTTTGAGGTTTTAGTTCCTTTCTTTCTTTGTAAATTTGGAACGGGGTTTCAAATTTACTGTGCATGCATAATCGTTCTCATTTGCACCAACCAATTAGATTCCACCAGCAAAAGGAATGGAACATTTTCGAATCCGATTTCAAACGATGCACTCCTTTTATTGCTTTTCTTTCAACACGTCAGGGTCACTAAAGATTCATAAATTTTTCCTCTTAAGAGACTTAAGTAGAAGTTTTGTTTTGAAGCATGGTATTTTTCTTAAGAGTTCATTATACTGGTTTTGAAATAACTTCTATCTCTTTTCGGTGGAAGTGAATTTTAAAAAGGTTTTGCAACGTATTTATGGAAAATATTAGGAATTTTAATGATTCGGATTCTTTAGCCCCAAAATCATAAAGGATGAAAAAAAATTAAAACGTTTCGATGCAGCAACCTTTCGGGAATAATAATAGAAGTTATCTAAATTATAGACTGATGTGAGCATTAATGATTAAACTTTAAAGGTATCGATTTCAGAAATATTCTCGAATTTGCTGTTTTACCCAGATTGGTGGATTTTGGAAAACGAAAAAGGTTTTACGATTTGGGATTAAAAATAAATTTGAAGTATAGTGACTTTTTAAATATTTTTTTATAGTTTTAATTCAATTTCCTAATTTTTTTTTGACTTTTTAAAGATGAGTTATCAATAATTATCATTTTAAATTAAAAAGAAATGACAGTAATATCTTAGTTTATTGTTTGCTATAAGGACCCTGATGGCCTAGTGACTGGCGACCATGGGGCTATTGCGGCAGTGAAGAATGTTTGCTATATCGAAATGAATTAGGAATATCTCATAATATAAGTCTGATTTAATGCCTATATATTTAGGCACTTAGATATAATTTAAAAATACTTAGATATTATTTGATGATATTCAATACAATATCTCTCTTAACAGCATTTTTTTTTAATATTTAACTTAAATTTTGCCATTTAAAATTATTCAATTTCTAAAATGTTTCGTGATTTTATGAGAGAAAATTATTTTTTATTCGTTAAAAAATAATACGTAATATTAATATTTAATAATTTTAATTTTAATATTTTTTATAACATAATTGATACTCTTCAATTAGGTTATAAAAATGTCACTTCCTAGAAAATATAAAGATAAAATACTTAATTTTCCATAATATGAATCCATGTTCCTATTCCCTGTATATATATATTTTATATATTAATTCTTTAAATTTATAACTTTATTGTTATAACTTTACTTTTACCTGACTCTTCTGTTAAGATTTATATGTCTTGTTATTTATTGATTTGTAATATTATTTGTATATTTGAAATAGTTTTACTTATTTGAAATTGTAAATTTAAATTAAATGAATAATAATGAATGTTTCTTTCATGTAATACAATACACAAAATTTGCTATTGTAGTATTTTATTTATAAATAAATACAAATATATAAGAAAAATTTATGAAATGGAAATTTTATGAAAATAGAAATTTATGGAAATTTTTATGGAAAAAATCAATTTATGGAAATTCGTCTAAAAATGTATGGCAAAAAAATCGAAATACAAGAGTTTGCTTTATGCATTAAAATTTTATTTAAAAAAATAAAATTTGAATTCGTACTTTTAAAAAAAAAAAAAAAAACGTTTCATAAATTAATCTTTTCCTGTAAAAAGAATTGGGAAAAGATAAAAAAAATATGTTTTGAAAGAGAATTATGTGTTAAAAAATAAATATTGATTTTTATGTTTCAGAATCAGAAATTTGTTATACAGAAAAAAAATTTCATTTTAAGAATTACTACAAAAGAACACTTTTCTTTACAGAAGCTATTTAAAGTACTCACTATCGATTATTTTCTGGTAAAACAAGACGCAGGTGAACAGGGTTACAAAACATACCTTTAATCTACTAATCGGCTCTTCTCTCTGAAGCGAATGTAAGTACAAACACAAAAGCACTCTCGGAAAGGGCCAATAACAAAATCTCCATAGATTAACTGAGTTTGTAAGAGAAAGTAAAAAGCATCAGCAGTGGTAATTCCCTCTGTGCATTTCTTTGCTTCTAGAAAAACATCTTTAAGATTGGCGGCAACAGAAATTGGCTTTTTAGGATGTTGTATAATTAGAAACAATTAAGATAAAGAGGGAGTTACGTAATTATCAATATAATTTTTTTATATGACGCTAAAATATATAACTGATTTGAAATGATATATTTGGGCACATATCTTTTATGAGATGGTGGGATTCAAAAGACCTAAACTAGGGCCTGAATTGGTCGAGTGGCTGGCGCTCTGGCGATCAGTACCACAGGTTTCGGGTTCGAGTATGGATGTTTGTAGTGGTTCGAATTCACTTTTAAGCTGTAGGTCCCGGTTTCCTATGACTGTAAGAGCATTATGGAGCAAAAGTCAGACTTCTACCTACGGGTGCTCCATCACAACAGAAGCTGCTTACTTCCCCTTCAACCATGCGTCGATACGGGTTCGTGGGCTTGATTAGATATCTACCAAGTGGGATAAGTAACAACAACAAACCTAAACCAAAATAATTGGTGGATTGGCTTTCCAGTGTCATTTTGACTTGGAAGTCTTTTTTCTGTTCAAAACCAAAACAATCAAGCACATTGAACCCTAGAATTGGTTTAATGGTCAGTTGGTTCATGTCAAATACGTTGTAATTTCGATAAAGAACACTGACAGTCGAATTCACTTTATTTATATGCCGCTTTCTGTTCCATCTATTAATACACTTTGGAACTTTTTTGATGCCGTACCGTTCCTCCCTTCTTCAAGTATCTTCAGTTCAAATTTGAACTCATTGTGACGAGTATTTTTTTTTTTTTTTTACAGCATTTTGAAAGTGGGGTTTTAATTATAATCACCCTGTATATAAGCGGAAATCGAGACCACTTACGCCTTTTATATCATACTTTTGATAAATTATATATTTTAATATTAAATCAATATATATGTGTCTCTATAATAATCAAACAAATTTAAGAATTTTTAATGATGTGTCAAACTTATCAAGTGAATTCAAGTTATTCATATCTGAGTTTATTTTAATAGATTAAAAGGAAATACGTTCTGGGTAAATTGAAAAACAATATTTCAATTTATGTGTTTCAAAAGCTTTTATTTTCCTTTCAGCAACTTTGCTATCTCTGTTTATGAACTGCAACATCAGATTTATAAAGATAGCAACATTGATTCGATTTCTTTTATAGTAAATGTATCTTCTATTTTTATTTACAATAGCACTCTGATTTGTAACAATTTATTTTTCTTTCACAACATGGGAAGAATAAAAGAACACAATGCTGTCATTTTATTCTCCAAGCTATTTTTTGTAAATTTATTATTGCTGATAAATCTCTCACAAAAATTATATTATAAAGGAAATTTTTATTATTATATGAGAAGATCAATTTTGGTAGGTGGATTCATAACATAATAGTTTTTAGAAAAATAGATATTCACATCTAAATTTACATAGAATGGCAATTTAAAATATTTTTCCTAATGGTATACATTCCATTTGACATAACAGTCATTCAATTCCTACTATTAGTTCACACTCTCCCTATATATATCTTGTTCAAATTTTCAATCGTTAATAAAATACTTTTTTTTCATCCACTGAAGTTCAAATACATTTTTTAAAACTTGTAGTGGATGCCACTTGATGTTAATAAAGTTTTTCAAATATTAATTCAATAATTAAATTTAATTAAATTAATTTTAGATTTATATGGAAGAAAAAAATTCTGTTATATAAGATATTTAGCAGGATATAAATTATGAAGCATTACAAGAGATGGAAAGAATGAGATATTATAGACCACCATCAGCTTCATAAATTAGAAACGAAAAAAAACAAATAGAAAGCGAATAAATAGTAATAAATAAAAATAGTAAGCCAACACCATATATAAAAGGAAAATGGAAAATTGCAAGGAAATTCGCTTTCTTTTTGCCACTATAATGTGATTCTGTCATATGTATATGCATGTTATATTAATTGTAATTATTTAATAAAAATTAACTAAAATAATTTTTTTTTGTTGACCTAAGTAGGAATTGACTTTCAAAAAAATTTTTTTTTTATTGCTTCTTTTCTTCAGCGATTGAAGACAAAGCGCTATCATTTTTTGATGGAAAAATTTCAAGTTGGTCGCTGTTGCAAAATAAATTATCATTCTATAGTATGAAAGAAAAACCGCTTTGGAAGACCACACAATGATGATGGCTGAACCAATTTTGAACAAATGAAGACAAAAGACCATTGTACAGAAAATTAAATACAAGATCTCGTCTGGGATGCTTGAGAGATCGACCATCCTTTCCTCTGCTAACAACTTGTATCTTTGTCCATCAAGAATTGTAATTATTTAATAAAAAGTAACAAAATAACATTTTTCTTTGTTGACCTAAGTAGGAATTGACTTAAAATTTTTTTTATATATAACTTGTTTTCTTCTTGGTTTGAAGAAAACCAATGTTATTTTCTTGATGGAAAAATTTCAATTTGGTCATTGTTGCAAAAAGAATTATCATTCTATGAAAGAAAAACGGCTTTGGAAGACCACACAACGATGATGGCTGAACCAATTTTCAACAAATGAAGACAAAAGACCATTGTACAGAAAATTAAATACCACAAGATCTTCGTCTGGGATGCTTGAGGGATTGGCCATCTTTTCCTCTGCTAACAACTTGTATCTTTGTCCATCAAGAGCCACGTTAACGTGATCATTTGTCTTGGTTCCTAATAGAGAGGGGGAAAATCTGTAGAACGAGGCATCCGCAGCAGAGAGATGGCCACTGCCTAGGGGTGGTCCGAAACAATCTATCAGTTATCGGAGTGACGTCATCTATCAGAGGAAGGGCCAATGAAAACTGTAGTTTGTAACGAAATAGTATAGGTCTTTGAGGCATGTAGAATTTGCCAGAAAATGGTATATGTCGTATTCTTAGCATCGTATATGTGAAGAAATTTAGACCAAAGCTATACACAAGAAACATATATGTAAGAAAATATGCATAATATTTATCAGTGTAAAGCGTAGTAATTGTCAGTAAAGGATAACATAAATCAATTACATCACAGCTTATTATTTTATCTTTGTTTTAATCCTTATTTGATAAATATAACCTTCACAAAGATAATATATATACCATTACGAACAAATGCTAATGGAAATCATTGGTTTTTTTATTGTACTTGACAATGAAAACTGTAGTTTGTAATGAAATAATATGAATCTTTGAGGCATGTGGAATTCGCCAGAAAATGGTATATGTCGTAATCTTATCATTGTATAGAAGTAGAGAAATTAGACCAACGTTATATACAAGAAGCAGATAATATATAAGAAAATATACATAATATTTATCAATGTATGTGATAGCATAAATCAATTACATCCCAGCTTATTATTTTATCTTTATTTTAATCCTTATTTGATCAATATAACCATCACAAAAGATAGTATATATATATACATCATTACGAATACTGTCGAAATCATTGTTTTTTTTTATGTAAAAATTTACCTTTAACTTATTTCTATTTCTTATTTATTCTTATTTAATTTTTATTACTGTAAAAATTAATAATTAAATGCACAGATTTTTTTTTTTTTTTTATTAAAATTAAATCACGTTCTTTATGACGAAATAATTTGATGACATAAGATTTAAAAAAAAAAAAAAATAAAAATAAATTGCACTATAATTGATTTTTGTTAATTACTTTTTTAATAAATTAATTTGAAAATTTGAAATAAAGAGTTTGAATTTATTGGTATCAATGCAATTTGGATCGAACACACCTCTAGCAAATAAATTAAATCTTTCCTCTTGAGATGAAATTTCCGCCCTATAG
Organism: Caerostris extrusa; assembly: GCA_021605095.1. Lineage (NCBI taxonomy): Eukaryota > Metazoa > Arthropoda > Arachnida > Araneae > Araneidae > Caerostris > Caerostris extrusa. Next base: position 7,591 of record BPLR01003228.1, on the reverse strand, counting down.
ATTTATCGTTCCTACTATGCATATATACTGAATTTGGTTCTACATCGTAGATATAGAGTAGAAATATTTGTATTACCCACTAGACCGCAATGGAATGAATTATTACATAATTATTTCTACAATTTTTTTGATATCATATCGTTATTTATTTTATTTGGTTTGGTTTGTTTCTCTATGGTCCTTTTTTTTTGCACACTTTAGTCTAATCAGATTGGGATTTACAGTTTAACGTGGATTCAACCTTGGTTTTACATTCCGAAGCACTAACAAGCATCCATGCCACTGCTAGGATTTAAACCTGAAGCCAGCGGTACCAAAGTCCAAGGAACTAACCAATTAGCCATCACGCCGCTTAATTATTTGAAGTATTGGGTATGCAAGAAAGTGCATACCATGGGTTTTTACCATGTACTTAATTGGTGAAAAACGTACTTACTTTCATGCCAATCAATTGAAAAGATAGTAAAAGGTGACACAATAGATATTTTAAAATAAAAGAATGAATTTTATACAAAATGGGTAAAAGAGAAAAAAATGTTATAGTACTTTTCATAAAAGCATTGAAGATTTGTTTTACACCAAGATCACATTTATTGATCTTAACAATTAAAATCTAAAGCTATATTATAAAACAAGTAGCAATCACAGATTTTCAAAATGTTAATTAAAGGAAATATTATAACAATTAAATATTTATTTTAAATTACTTTTCGTATTTTGAATGTAATTATGACTACATCAAAATATTTTTGCAACTATTGGTTACGAATTTTTGAACTATCACCAAGGCATAAATAAAATACAAATTGATAATAAAATATTACATTATATAAGTGAAGTACTATAACGAGTATTCTAACATATTCAATAAGTTTTAATATTATTTTGAGTAAGAAAAAGTGAAAAAAACTTTGAATCCATTGTATGTTATAGAACTATTTTCCGAGTCAATGCATAATTAGTTTTATTTTGAAGCATATAGAACCATTAAAGTAATTTCAGCTTTTAATAGTGAAGAGTTAATTGCCAAACATAGGGTTACATCGAGTATAATATATTTAATCACTGTTTTTATTACGTATTACAACATAAGACAACTTAAATTGCTGCATCGTTAGATTTATTTTATGGAAAGTATATGTTTAATTTTATGTTTAGATTTAATGACAAGGTATTTTAAATTTATTATGAGATCTAACGCCACGCAAACTTTAATTAATTCTTAAATCTGAGATTTAACCATAATGTATCTTAATTTGTATGTCAAGAAAAAGATATTTAAAATACAAATACTAAAAATATCTAAATACTAACTAAAAATCATTTATTTATTTTTTAATGTTTCGTATAAAACGGAAGATAAATTACAATGCACCACTTTAAGATACAAAATCCTATTTTAGAATTAAAGATAAATAACGCGTACATTAATAAACAATTTTAATTAACTTAGAATAAAAATAAAAACTTAATTATTAAAAATAGCTTAAAAGTACTTTAATGGAGTTTTTTTTTTTAGTTGTTTGATAAATAGTTCTTTAAATTAACAAAAATAATATGTAGAAACAAAACCTATAAGGATTTACTTTTACTTCTAATTAACATTTTATCTTTTTTCTAAGAGTTGTTATTAAAATTCTTGTTTAATGTATATATGAATAATTGTTTATTTTTAATTAATTAGTAGGTGTATATTTACTTTTCAAATTGCTTAGTTTATCAACTGTATTATGTAAAATGCTTTTATTGTGTAAAAACTCATTTAATGCACTCTGGACATAATTCTAATACATTAAAATTTCTAGTTGAATGTTCAAAGCTTAGGTTTTAAGAACTCTTCTATTAACTTGGCATAATCATAGTAGAGTATTAACCATTATTTAATTATCTTTAGTAGGAACTATAAACAGTTTAAAGTTGTTGACAATGGCAATTAAACATAATCTGTAATTTTGTTTTGCTGTTTGCTTAACCTGAATTGGTTGTTTATAATAACTAATCAATTAATTAGTTATTCATTACTTCTAAAAAAACATTTGTTTTATAAATTTTATAGTGTTTTACATTGAAGAAAAAAATCAATGCACTGAGTAAAAAGAAACAATGAATTAATTCAGCTACAGATTAAATTATAAAAAAAAATTATTGTAATAATTTTGGCACTTTTTGTACGTAAGAAAATACAAACAAAATATTATTCGCATGATCAATATTGCTAAAGATCTACATTTGGTTTCTGTAATTAAAATCATATAATTATATCTTCTACTCAAAGATTGCAGATTTTTCCTTTAAAGTTATTATTTAACTTGGATAAAATAATGAATTAAAAAAAAAAAATTAATGATATTAGATTAATTTCAAGACAACATCCCCATAATTTGTAAAAAGAACAGCAAAAAATCAAACAAAAAATATACAAATAAAATTATTTTTTTCAACCACTTTTATCATAAATACATTAGCTAATGACTGATATTTTCTAAAATCCTAAACTAATTTCTTTCATTGCACTTCACACGCCATAATTTATCTCTAACTGAAATCTCGAAGCAATTATATTTATATTAATCAAAAACAGATTACAGAATATTTCGAGGAAGTCCCCCAAAAAAAAATAAAATAAGAATAAAGATTTATTTCAATTTCTTAATTAAGCGAGAAAGTACGAAATTAGAAAAGATGCATTCGCGTAATCCCCATTAAGCTGCTAAAAGAAGGGCGAATTCAAAAGGTGGCCATAGAATAAATTGAGTATCAAACCTGGAAGAAAAGATATTCTTTCGTTACTTACAAATTAAGGGTATTAATCATCGAAAAACAAATGTTTATTTTAACAACATGACATGGATTTCTTTATTTAGTTCAGTGGTCAAGTTAATTATGCATTCTGTATTTAAAAAGAAGACACTTTTGCAATTGAAGAAGAACGTATTGTCTGTACAGATAATGCAGTGAGATACTAATATTGATGGTTTTGAAATATCCAGAAAAAATATAAAGCGTTTATCTTTTGAAATGTTTTCTTAAACAACACTTATAGCATTGTTCGTTGACAGTTTTACCTAAAAAAAGGTAAAATTAGAGGACGCTTCTTCAAAATAAAGAAATTGAATACAAAATTTCATTCATTGGCGTTAATGCAGAGAGAAGGGTTCCCAAGATATGTTGAGTACTTATTTTAAATAAAAATAATAAATAAAAGGGTTATTCTATTTGAGAGTTTGATTAATTACAATTAAAAATGCTTGTGACGTATGATTTATTATGTTGCACCTATACTCATTAACTTTTTTTTTGTTGCTTTCATTCTTAAATCTTTGCAAATCATGTATTCTTGTAGTTTATTGATGAACAAAACATTGCTTTTGTTTAGTATGCAATACAATAATATTTTCATTAAATTTCACTAAACAGAATTAGGATCTGAGTTTAGAATAATATAAACAAAACAAATTTTTATTGCATAACGAAACATTACAAAATTAGCGATACTCATAATAATTAAAATAATATAAAATGTATACTTTATTAAGGAACACAATATAAAATATTGAAAATCTTCTATATGCAAAGGCAAATTCAAAAAAAAGTTGGCTAAATAATAAAATTGAGTATGAACCCTGGAAGAAAAGGGATTCTTTCTCGTTACTTACAAATTAAGGATATTAATCATCGAAAAACAAATGTTTGTTTTAACAACATGACATGGATTTCTTTATTCAGTTCGGTGGCCAAGTTAATTATGCATTCTGTATTTAAAAAAGAAGACACTTTTGCCATTGAAGAAGAACGTATTGTCTGTACAGATAATGCAGTGAGATACTAATATTGATGGTTTTGAAATATCCAGAAAAAAATTAAGGCGTTTATCTTTTTTGAAATCTTTGCTTATAGCATTGTCGTTTGACAGTTTTACCTAAAAAAAGGTAAAATTAGAATATACTACTTTAAAAATAAAAGAAATTCAGTACAAAATTGCATTCCATTTATTCATCGTCGTTAACATGCATAGGGTTCGTAAGATATATTGAGTACTTTTCATCAATAAAAATATATGTACTCTTAATAGGATAAAATAATATATTGTGACAATGTTGTATCTTCAAATACACAAATAAATGCATAAATTTTTGAGAGTTGGATTATTTATGATTTATACTGCTTGCGACCTACGATTTATTATGTTGCATATGTATTTACTAGATTTTTTTTTGTTACATTCGTTCTAAAACTTTTGGAAAACATGTATTGTTATAGTTTAGTGATAAAAAAAACAATGCTTTTGTTTGGTATATAATACTATATTATTTTTTTTTAATTTCCCTGAAAGCAATTAAGATCTAAATTTGGAATTATATAAACAAAATAAAATTTTATTGTATCAAAAAACATTTCAAAATTAGCATTACTCATAATAATTAAAACGATATAAAATGTATACTTAATTAAGGAATATATTGAAAATCGCTTATATATCATCAATATAAAAATAATAATGATGCATAAAAACCCTAACCTATCATGCATAACATATTGTTGTGGTAAAATCTAGAATCCTGCACCCATTCAGCCAAATCAATCGCCAGGATGCCAAGTCACTATTAAACAAACAAAATGACTGCCGAAGTTTGTTGTAAAACGTTATTTCGTCAAAACAACTCCAAAATCGCTATTACGCCAATATTAGTTGCCAAATAGCTATTATGTTAAATTTTTATTCCTCAAATAGTTTATGCCCAAATTTTATTGCTTTAACACCATATTTTATCACTATTATGTCAAAAATGTAATCCTAAAATGCTTTGACGCCAAAATTTTATGAATTTAACGCCAAATTTTATCATTATTATGCCAAAACATTTATACCTAAATTATCTTTTTTTTAGTGACTCACAAAAATGTATCATTTTAACTAAGATAATAATCGCTGTTTCGCTAAAATTACGATAAAATTATTCGCTAATAGCCATATTTATTTTTTATTTTTCTATTATGCCAAAAAAATATTTCATGTTTTTACATGCTGAATTCAAATGATAAATCAATATTATTAAAAAAGTAAAAGAAAGAGAAAACCAGAAAATAACTTGCATTTTATTTTGATATATCCGTTGTTAAAAGCGGAAATTATTTTATTGCCTCATTAAAACCTCTCCTTGCGTACCCATATCAAAGGAATGAAAAAAACTAGAACAAGAAAACATCACAAACATCAGACAACTTAATACATTTGAGCGGACTTTTCGTCCGCGAACTAACATTCTAAAAGTAAAAGTGACAATTTTTTTATTTCAAATAACGGTTGCTTTCAAAAGCTTAACTATGTCAACAGCGTTAAAAAGAAACATCACAAAATTACAGAAAAAATTAATACTTTCGAGCTACGTTTTCCCCTTTATTGACGGTCTAAAAATAAAAAGAAAAATTTTTCTGCACTAATTCAAATAATGGTGGCCACAAAACCTTAACTATGTCAACACATTAAAACGAAATTGATTATTTGATAATCAAATATACGTTATTAATGAAGCAAAAATCGTTTTTGTTGAGTATTTCATATTTTCATGAATGGCAGCATCGTAAAAAGTGTTTATATTCTATATCAGTGGCCGACATATCTTTATAAGAATATTATCAAAATAATCTATGTAATATCACGGAATAATTATGTTATATATTTAGAATTTAAAGTATATATTTCTGTTCCAATTTTTTTTAAATAAAATTTCAGCAAATAACAATCAAAGTAACAATAAAAAAAGAAATAACGAATTCATCTGATTAAAGTATTGTAACCCTGAAGAAATTGGCAAAATTCCGTTTGCAAGATTGGCAACTGCCTAAGAGGTACAGTATTCTAGATTATGATCATTGTGATAGATTTCAACTACTTGTTGTAAAGAAATTAGAAATAAAAGTAGAAAATTATGAGATTTTACAACAAATTTGACGGAGCTATTGAAATATTAAAATAATAACTGTAATATAATAATCAGATTACTGTTAAAAAAGAGCATCGCTTTTATACCTATCTGTAGTCTAGAAGTTTGCTCCATGTGATACAACATTATTTAATGCATAGTTTCTATTTTAAATACATACGAAACTAATCAAGATATTTTTTAATATTTATTACACTTGTATTCATCAAAAATATATGTAACATATAGCGGCCTAATTTTATATGTAATGACCTAAAAGTGAAATATCTATTCTTATTTGGAGTGCATTTCCTTAAAGATAAAACCAAAAACGTAATACAAATTTAATGATTGAGAAGCATCGCCAGAAATCAAAAAGAGAATATTTTGCCTTAATTTACTATCAGAAATGAAATCACATTTGTGAATTTCAAAAGAACGTTTACTAATTCATTTCTACATACTTCAATTAGAAAATATTTTTCATTATTGCACAACAGTATGTTGTTAAAATAACAGTAAGAACACACCTAACAGTATGTCGTGAAAATAACAATAAAAACCAACCTAACAGTAAAAATAACAATAATAATTCATATTCCTCTCGTTTCATGGTGCTAACACATACCATTCATTACCATTCTTTTAAAATTTTGCAAAATATATTAATTAAAACATTAAAAGACAAAAATTTCATTAAAAATAATTGATTATACAGGGAACCAAATTCATACGAATTAATACAATAAATCAGCAAATTCCAATGGCTTTCTCCCAAAAATACATTTTCCTTTAAAAACGCTAGAATTGACTAAAAACTTCTAAAAATATGTTGGAATCGTAAATATTCAGAAAATCCTTCTTTTGATACATATATTACATGTATTATTCATCTAGAGATGAATGATGGTCGTGATTCATATCATTATTTACATTTAGTGGTCTAGTTAATTATGCATACTCACATATATTCACAGAGAGAAGACATAAAAGAAAGTTGACTTGCCAGCATCTGGGAACAAATACTTTTAACCATTGGAAAATATTTCCTTCCCCACAATACTTAGCACATTGTTAGATGAAAAAAGGCTCATTCAAAAGTGGAAAGACCCTCACCATTATCTTTCTCATGGAGTGGAAGAAGATAAAGACCAATAGTAAGGGGTAGGTACACTGATTTGCATTGCCAAGATTATTGTGTGGGGTTATTGGGGGAAAAAGGTCTGTATACTTTGCAGAGTGCAAACAAAAAAGAATATGGCACGTGTTTTTGGGCTGTTTGCCTTTTTCATTGCCCAAAAGCACAAAAGCTCTTCGCAAAATCCATAACCCTTTTTTGCTCTCTTTTTCTTCTTCAGTTGTATCTGTTGAAAACTTCTTTAGAAAATCTCGTGTTAAAAAAAAAAAAAAAAATAAGAGGATGATGTTATTTTTTGATACATATTCCGACGGTTATTCGTTTCGAACAATTTTTTCCGACAACGCCTTCATGCAACCATTATTCTTCTCACTAGTCGACTTCATACACAGCTTTTTCATGTGTCTGAATCTCTTCTTTTTTTTTTTTTTTACAAAGTTTTTTTCATGTTTTTTTTATATATCTATATATTTTTTTTTTAAAAAAGAATGAAGAAAAGTATTTGGCAGCTTGGCTGCGAGTATTGGAT
>BPLR01003227.1:0-20298 GCA_021605095.1 Caerostris extrusa | reverse complement strand
AGTTCAAAGGAGGCAGAGACCGCGTTGAAGCCGAAGAGCCCTGGTCGACCGCCAATCTCAACAGATTAAGCTCACGTACAAAAAATTAAAGATTTGGTTCTTGCAAACTGTCTTTACAATTAGAGACCTTGCTGATGATGTTAGAAATTCAAAAGGATCGTCAATTCCATTTTCGGCCTCTAACGCTTCAAATCGCGATTGGTATCGAAACAATTGAATGCGCCGGTTCACACTGCATTCATTCTTCGTGACTTTTTCGGCAAAAATGAAACCCTATTGTTCCACAACCACCGTATTCACACCACGCCTAAACTCAAAAGACCACTCCAGGGACACCGTTTGAGTCGATTGTAGAGATTCAACGGGAATCGCCGCGCGCATTGAAGGCCCCTCCTGCCGATGAGTTTTTAGCATGCATCGAGGATTGGAAAAAAGTTGGCATAAGTGCATTGTGTCCGGAGGGGATTACTTTGAAAGCAATGAAATAAATTTGGAAGAATAAATAAAGAGTCTTTGAAAAAAAAAAATAACTGATCTTACTTTTGGGCACAGTAGCATATATATATATATATATATATATATATATATATATATATATAAAACATTTTTATTTTCTACTTATAGAAAAATTTGGCTATAAGTTCGTTGCAAATGTTGCAAATGTTTTGATGTAATTAAATATCCAATTTCTGATTGAACGTTAAAGTGTCCTAAGTTTGTAACTGTCGAAGAGCTGCTTTAGTTGCAGTTGTTCGTTTGGTTGCAGGTGCCGCAGTTGCAGTTGGGACTTGCATCGCTTTCGCGCCGAGCCTCGGTGACAAAAACTTAAATCGGTGATTATGCCGGCCCTGTGCAGTGGGACCTTGTTACGCAGAGATAAGGGCCCGGACATTGCGGGGGCTTAAGGGAGAGGGCCCTCTTAATGGGGCCCTTACCATAAATATCTCGGCGGGGGAGTCCAATCACCGGGTCTTAGAATCGCATTGTTTTGGGGGATGCTCTCTGTTCGATGGAGTTTTCGAGCCTTACAAAAGGTATAAAGAAAATAAGGAGCGATAGCAATAAAATGTCTTTTTCTGACTGAATGTAGCTGTACAATTTAAATGAATCCCGATATTTCTTTGAAACCCATTTCTGGGCCGTGTATTGGGGAAGCAGTTAAGGTGTCAGGGCTTAACAAGAACTCTGATAAGCGGCTTCAGTTTATGTAGACAACTGAGTTCATGACATTAATTCCTTTATTCTTTTTGTAGTCAACTTCAAATGACAATAACATCCAGTGGTATGAAATCTCATTAGCATTTTTTATGTTTATAAAATAGTTTCTTAATAATTTATAGTATTTTTCAGCTATAAGACGAGTATTTTTAAGAGTTTTTAATACGCTTTTGTTAGTTTCCCCTGTATGTTTGTTTGTTTGTATGTAACTGACTCTATGGGCTCGATTTTGCCCTACTTTAAGCGATCCGATTTAATTTAAACGTTGTAGGCTTATCAAGGACCGACGACACTAAAATAATTTGGTAAGTTTATTATCTCATCATGATTAGGACCGCCATGATGAGTGATTTTATTTTAACTTATGAAGAGCAATTTAACCCATGTAGAATGAAAGTATTCAATAAAGACATTCAAACTACGTGGGACAGCGGTACAACGGATAACGCACCTCACTACTGATCTGACGTTTCCCTGTTCGAATCCTGGCTGGCTCAACATATTCGCGTTTAGCCTTTTATTACTGACAATGAAATTATTCTGAGAACTATAGTTCCAGTCCACCGTACCAGGACCTCATCTAAATATTACAGTCTGAAAAAAAAACACGCTTTTAGAGTTAATTAAATTAAAAAGTAAAAAATAACTGTTAACATAAGAATAAAATGACTGATGAGAAAATGAATGAATAACTCTAAAAGCGCCTTTTTTAGTTTTTTTTTTAAACTATTCATTTATTTTTAAAAGGTAAATTAGGGGGATTGGCTCTGTTCATTTAGCAAAAAAAAAAAGTACTTAAGTACTTTTCCGTTAACCAGGCGCAAGCGATGTATCGTCAAATACAATATGTTCTTATTTCTTAAGTTTATAAAACAAAAATAATTTTATATGAAATGAGTGATTCTTTTTGGAAATGAATAAATGCGGTCTGTTGATCTGTTATTGGTGAAATGTGCGCTCGGAAAGTAGTTTGTTCAAAAACCAAAATGCACACTAGAAATAATACTAGAATACTATAAATAGTCAACATTACAAGAAATTTTTTTTTTTTTTTTTTTCCATTTCAGCTTCAATATGGCTTTTTATTAATTTTGAGTCAATTTTTTGAAGTAAAGAAAAACGACATTTTCAACATATACATGAAATGGTTTATATGCGGAAATAGACGGTAGTTAAAAAACTTTTATTTCTGTCATTTTTTTTTCAGATATAAACTATTAAATGTAATCGATGTATCCAACGGGAAATTTATACTTCTAAAAATGGGGGCAAAAAATTGAAAGCTATTTAGGAACTTTCTTTGATAACGTGTAAATTGTTTTCCACTGGATTTAAGCAATGAAAGATAACAGTTATGTGTATTTTCTCGAAGCTTTAAATCCTTAAAACGCATAAAAAGGATTGGATTTGTTTATGTGAGTCTCATTATGTTATGTCATCAATCACTGGTTATTACTTCTGTTACAAGGACATCAACCAGCCAAATTCAAAAATTTCCTGCAAATCTCATCGTAAATTGGACGGAAATGTCCAAAACAGGTTCAGTTTCAAAAGGACACTGCTCGTAAATAGAAAAATTGCTCGTTAAAATTCTACTCAATTCTATGATGGTATGCGTAACATCAATAACCCCGTATTAAATATCCTACAAAATTGTGATTAAGATATTTTTTTCCGCAAACATAGCAAAAAGACCTCGCACTGTTCTAAATACTTTTTAAAATTAATTCTTTACAACTGCCTAGATGAAAAAGTTCGCTTTTCTCCAAAGCTTTTTTTTTTTCTCCTAATTCGACCTTTGCTCATTCTGTTTTATGACATGCAACTGAATTCATCAACATCTACATTTTGAAATGTTTGTTATTTTTCATTTTATAATTTTAGTAAATAAATAATTCTTTTTAAAAAAAAGGCCATTTAATTATCTATTTTTCTTATTAACTCGAAGGGCATGAGACAACCGCTATGTTTCAACATTTTACAGTGAAGGAGCTAGTAGTTCGTTTCGCTCGTTAAAATACGGTTACCTATGCTGACGAACGTAATTTTAATAATCTAATGAAAATAATAAATCAAATAATAATTTAACGTAAATCATTATTTTTTCTTACTCAGTTACTACAAATATCGAACATTACAAGAATAAGTACAAAAAAAAAAAAAAAAAAAAAAAAAAAAAATTCATCGATATCCTTTCACAAAGTTCGACCTTTATTTATTATTTAATTTTATTATTTATTTTTCCTTATGTATAACACATAAACATTATTCAAAGACAGAGTAGACACGTTTTGAAAAACTAAGATTTTTTTTTTTTTTAATTTTTGATTTTTAAGGCGTTTAAGTGTTCCAAAACTTCATTTCAATCACTTAAATAATGCTTAATACTTACTATAGAATTTTTCTAAGTTAAAAATAATTAATCTAACTTATGATCCGGGCAGAAACTTTCTGTAAAAGAAAAAAGTACTCAAATTCAGAAAATTGTTTAACATTCTCTGAATCATTTGGGCGGTGGATTTTAGGTGTGCTGCATAAAAGCACAAAAGAAAATCGCATAAAAGTTGTTATAATGTTTTATTTCGCTTTAAAAAAAAGTTGCATACAAAGACATAGCACACATTTTATTAGTATATCAGTGATGACGCTTTATTGACTCGACAAAGTGGAACATAATTTTGTTGCTGTCAAGATGAATTGCGTCATCAACTTTACCTTCGTAAACTCACCTCACTCCCTAAATCAGGGATGGGGAAACTACGGCCCGCCGGAATGTTCTATCCGGCCCGCGGACAGAATTTTAATTTGGCGGTCAGAGACAAATTAAAAGAAATATAAATTTATATATTATATATCCATCTCCTTTTCTGCTTGCATTAAATATTTTTTTTTCTTCCTTTTTTTTCAAAGGACTATTTTTGTTCTACAACATATAAATATCGACGGAAATAGCAAGCACAGACAGCTTTCAATCGCTAAAGTTTTAAAAGCGGAAATTCTTTGTCAGCTATAGATTGGCGCCAACAAGCATTCTATTTCTCGGGGAGCAGGCATATGGGAATCTAATATAGATGAATTACACCTCACATGTGGCAGACTACGTATTTAAACTCCAGCCATCGGCATTTTCTTTTGTGCGAGTTCTAATATAATTGATTGCGTATGGAAACATATAGCAACATTGTGAATAGTGGTGAAATTATTAAAAGTATAGCTTAGCTAGTGCTTGTTTGGGTTATTCGTAAAATATTTCAAAAATAAAGTATATATATTATTGGTTAATAATATTATAAATATTATGGTAATAATATATGGTTATTAATATTATTACTATTTTTAAAATTTCAGAAAAATTTATCTTGGCCCGCCAAACTTTTTTTCTTCGCTTTTTGTCCGCGACTGAAAAAAGTTTGCCCATCCCTTGTCCTAGAACAATCGGGTTTATACCAAACTCCTCCAGATTCTTCACTAGTAAGTCGTACCATTTTGAACATACTCTCAACACTTCTCTGTCAAATTTATCAGCGCAAACACGCGTCAGAACAATTGAAGACGAGTGAACTGCAGAAAGCGAAAAGCAGATTCATGATGATATTAGAATCTACTCAAGATCGGCTCGTAAGATGTTCTAGTATTTTTTATTTTTTTTCAAGGTTGAAGAAGATTCTGATGTTGTATTCAAAGCAAACACCAAACTAACAACATTTTAGGGAACGTAAACTTTAGACAATGTTGAGCCAAACTATTCTGTTCTAGTAAAACTTTAACATAGCTTTTATATATATATATATACATGTAGGATTTGTTTGTGTGGTAATCAGCAGGCGACGATACATCACGGTTGCCTTTGACAGAGCCTGTTTACAATGTGGGGGAGTATTCAACTTTGACCTGACCCCTGGAAGGGACACAGATCCCCGTAGATGAAGAAAGAAGAGAAGAACGCTGGCCGTCAACGAGAGAGGAGCGAGACTGGGGCAGGCTGCGTCAAGCAGCGAGAGAATATGTTCGCACTTAATTAATAACTATTGTAAATATAATTATATAATAGCATGTAATTAAATGGCTTTATTTAAAGAAACATCGCATTACCATTGTGTCTGTCAAATCCCCTAGACACCCACTGCAAAAGTCCAGCCATTGTTAGACTGGTAGAGAAGTCTAAAAAAATTGGGGACTTGACCGAGATGAATCTATTGGAAGCGGTTGAAGTCTACACATATATATATATATTATATTATATATATAATATATATTATATATATAATATATATTATATATATATATATATATATTATATATATAATATATATTATATATATAATATATATTATATATATATATATATATATATTATATATATATATATATATATATATATTATATATATATATATATATATATATATATATATATATATATATATATATATATATATATATATATATATTATATATATATATATATATATATATATATATACTATATATAAGTTCATCAAAGTTTAAAACATGTTTAAAGGACATAAAAAAGAAAAAATATACGGCGAACTTAAAAAGAACTAAAAACACGCCCACGAGCCCCTACATTGCTGCTCAATTGAAGGGGAGGGGTGCAGCTTCTGTTGTGATGGAGCACCCCGTAGGTAAACACTGCAACGCTCTTACAGTCATAGGAGACCGGGACCTACGGCTTGTCGCCTTCAGGGCGAACTTTAAGTGGAAGAACTTAAAGTACTGACTGTGGGACTGGGTGATATATATCCAATATTATCCAATTCAATCTGTAATCGGAATGCCAGACGCCAACGACGATAGTTATAACTGTGGCAAACCTATCTGAAGTTAGCACATTGTTTCCTTTCAGTCTTTGTCTTGCATAGGATCTGTGCTTGTTTTAGCCATTTATTTCTCTGTTTGAAAATGAAGGGAAGAAAATTCTTATAGTGCAAATTACAAACAATATGTAATCGTGTTTTCTAAAGACGTTTTGGTTTCTCTTTGCTAACCAGGTGCTCATTTCGCCAGCATCAAAATGTGTCGTTTTGGCGACGATGCAGCACGTGTAAGCCATTTCGAAAATTTAAAAACAAACTCATCTACACAAAACGAATCACTCATTTCATTTAATTTAAAATTAATTTTTTCATTAGAAATGTAAACTAAAGAAATGAAAAAGCACTATTAAGAGATATTTGATGGTGTATGGCATGCGGCCGGCTAAGGAAAAAGAGTTTTGTGTGTGTGTGTTGTAAAGTTTTTTTTCTCCTGAGATTTGTATATCCATATATAAGCTACCCTCAAAATTTAGTAAAAGTCATACAAATTAATGTCTTATACATGAAAATATACGCTATAACTGGTAGGAGGAAAAGTTCGTAGGCTGACACATACATGGCGCTACTAGTATTAAGTTCATATAATTTTTAGTTAGCCCTAACATTCAAAAGACACGTGTATAAATTTGACAGCTGTTGCACTATTAGTATGTGAGTTATAGCATTTTTTGTGTTCATCCCGGGCAGTCCACTTGGCTGACTGTCGACTGGACTAGGTGTGAAAGGATGGAGCCGTGTTTCATCCATTGTCACATATCGACGCAAAATTCGGCTTTATTATGATTGAACAGCTCCTAACACTGCTTAGAATCATCCCTTCGTTGTTGTTTTGGGTCGATTGTGAGCTCACGCGGCACCCACTTTGAACAGAGCTTTCGCATATCCAAATATTCATTCACGATATGTGCAACACGTTCCTTTGATATCTTTAGGGTCTCAATCTCAATCCACTTCACTTTACGGTTATCAGAAATTATTTGGTGGACTTTTTTTTGATGTTTTCGTCGGTAACAGCCTCTTTGAGGCGTGCATCGTCCTCGGTGCTCATTTCGCCTCGTTTAAATTGATGCAAACCACTTCTCTACGGTTGATTTTCCTAGTTCGAAGTCCGAATAATGTTTATCAAGCCAAGCCTTGGCTTCAATAGTATTTTTTTCGCCAAAAAGCAATGCTTTTAGCCCACCTGTTATTTATTTTATCAATAATATTAAAAAATCATATTTTTTTTTTTTATAATTTACGAAATAAAAATCCAGAAAACTCTACAAATAAAAATTCAAACTGTTAAAAAAAAAAAAAAAGTCAGCCATCGGCTCCAGCCTGAGCGAAAAGTGTTTCGCTTCGTTAAAGGAAGAATTTAAAAAAAAAAAAAAAAAAAAAAGTGTCATTCGGCAAGGATAAAATTTTCAACAAAAAAAAAAAAAAAAGATTCATTTTCGAAGAAATAAAAAATATATAAATAAATAAATAAAATAAAGGATTCACTCGTGATTTTGATGAAAGAATGTTCGGTCGAGTTGACGTAAAATAACGAGGAAGAGAAAATCGTTTGCCACGAGGGATGGCGGGAAAAAAAACGACGCCTCCGTTTGACACCGACCCGGCGCTAAATGAAGCCAATTCTCCCGAACCCAACCTCCACGGGGATAAGGCCGATTATCGTTCGCCGCGAATGAAGAACGACCCTCGATCCTTCTTTCGACACCTCGCCCACCCCCACCCCCGCGATACATATTTTCACCACATTCCCCCTCCGCACCCTCCCCCGGGGGTATTAAAACTGATCGTTGTGACAAGCGAGCAGTTAATGGAGTTGCCGCCACTTTTTGACAGTCTCCTTTCCCCCACCCCCGGTCCCTCCTCCCCCACAGTCGATCTGGAAAAGTTCTCTCCAGGGAGAAGAAACTTTTTTTTTCATCTCTACCCTCCCCTCTTCCCCCCCCCGGAAGAGGGAGGTAGAGATGAAGCAGCAAATTTGCAGGATTTTATTTGCAGCAAACAGCCCGCTCTTCTCCGCCGCGGGCTGTTTGCTGCAAAATAAAATCCAGGCGCTCAACGTTAACGTTAACTCGGAGCGGTTCGGGCGTGTTGGCCACACTGCAGCGTCAGTCTCGTGGCCGTCACTGGAGACTTTTGGGGCCCCGGGACTGCAAATGATAAAGGGGCCGCATCTTTTTTTCTTCTTACCTTAATCACTCTTTTAATACGCTTTTATTAGTTTCACCTGTAGGTTTGTTTGTTTGTATGTATGTATGTATGTAACTAACACTTTGGGCTCGATTTTTGCCCTACTTTAAGCAATCAGATTTGACTTAAAGGTTGTGGACTTATCGAGGACCGACGGCACAAAAAATAGTTTGATAAGTTTATTATCTCATCGTGATTAGGATCGCCATGATGAGTGATTAAAACACACAACCTTTGAAAAGTCATCTTGATCGGCGCAGCATTTTTTCTCTTGGTGATCTGCTTCTCCTCATACACACTATATAAGCTGCAAAGAAACATTTACAGACATCTTTCAGACATTCAAACCTACGTGGGACAGCGGCACAACGGATAACACGCCTGATTAGGAGATTCCCTGTACGAATCCTGGCTGGCTCGACCTATTCGCATTTGACTTTTGTTTTACTCACAATTCAATTATTGTAAGAACCAGTCCTCCGTACCGGAATCTCATTTAAATGTTATAGTTTAAAAACACTAAAAACATGCTTTTAGAGTCAATCAAACTAAAAAGTAAAATAAATTAATAGTTTAAAAAACTGAAAAAAACACTCTTTTAGAGTGAATCAATCTAAAAAAGTAAAAATAATTGTTAACATAAGAATAAAATGGCTGACGAGAAAATGAATGTCACTGTTCTAAAAGCGTGGGGTGCTCGATATCAATCGTTATAATTTTTCACTAGTTTCATTCCGAAATGCAGAGGTTTAAAAATGTCATACAAAGCACCCCACGCTTTTAGAGCATTCATTTTATTCTTATGTTAACAATTATTTTTTACTTTTTAGTTTGATTAACTCTAAAAGCATGTTTTTTTTTTTTAGTTTTTTAAACTATTAATTTATTACTTTTTTTCTTCTAACAATCACTTTTTTTTAGGGTGATGATATGCTTTTTATAGATATATACACTTTAATCGACAAGTTCTCGTAGCAGTCGTTGTAAGCCACACAGGTATAGTTTCACCTCCGATTGTATGGAAGGGCAAACTTCCGATTTAAAGGCAAAAATGGACGAATTTATAACTTGCTAGGGACTTTAATGAAGCATACGTGGCGAAAACCATTTCGAAAGAAAAAGTGCAGTCGTTATTAATTTTTTAGTGTTAATTTTTAAGTGCATTATTTTTTTTATCTAATTTTTCTTTATATATTATAAGGTCTTAATGAATAAAAATTGTTTTATCCCTATATAACCCTATCAATATTTTTAAATCACCCACCTGAAAATATATTTCTCCCCTATGACTCCCCCTCTATTAGAATCGAACGATTTTGTCGCTTTCGAATTTGTTGAACTATAGGATGATCGCTGTGTTTAATTGCTGAGAATCAATCATAAGAGGTAATCGCTAATCTAAGAATTAGAAAACATTTGAATAAGAAAACAAAGTGCCTTTCGAGCTTTGACTCCGCTTATTATACTTAATGTTCTTCTAAAACAGTGGTCTCCAAATTTTCCAGCCTTAGGGCCATACTGTTTATTCCAGTAAGTACCAAGGGCCAAAACCGTTTTCATTTTTCTGCCGTTATCTATAATTTCTAGACTAGTCCGTTCTTGGGGGATTTTCAGGATAAAAACACATGTTTGATTCAGGACATATACATTCCAAACATCGATATACATACATATGCGATACTCTTTTACCCGAGCATAACTACCGAGGGCAACCGAGGGATGTTCACTAGTTTACAACGTTAGTGGGATTCATTTCAATTATTTGTTAGTTGTTATGCTTAAGTTAAATTTTCTGCGTATTATGCCTGTCATTAAGCGTTGCCTAGCAAATCTATAAAACCGAGTTATTATCATTCTGTTTGAGTTTTTATCCAACTTATTACAGCCTAGCGAAGCGAATAGTTTATTGTAACTATTCGCTGTCGCGGGCCGGACTGATGACACTGTCGGGCCGTAGTTTGGAGACCCTTGTTCTAGAACATACTATTGCATCAGGATATTCTCGTGAGTTCGGGTAATCCCTAGCTATGGCCAAAAACCGTTCGTCTAAGCCGCCCTATGCTGTGATGCCATCTGGTGGCAAGGTTGGCATCAGTTGATTACTCATCACTGCATAGAAATCTTGAAAAACGTGTACACATCGTGCCGGGCTTACGGCAGTGGTTCTCAAAATGTGGGGCACGACTTTAAAGGGATGCACGGAGGGGGATTAAGTTAAGCTGAACTTCGATGGACTTTTTAAGCATCATAAAAAAAATTTAAAAAATTAAAAAATCACACAGATAAATGTAGAATTGAATTTATGTATTACATTTTTTTTCCAGCAAACAATGTACAATACTGGGTTTTTTTTTTTCTGAAACAGTATGAATCATTACCAGTATGAATCATCGAATATTTTTTCCTACCGTTTATGTTATTATTACTATTAATATTCTTCTTCTCCTTCATTGGTGCTACAACCCCATGGTGAGCTAAGGTCGTCTGCTTACTGGCAGATTTCGAGGAAGGAGATACTTTCTTTTTTATGGGGTAGGGTTATCAACCCTACGCCCAACGCTGTCTTATTAGACCGGGACCTATGATTTAAAGTGGATTCTGAATCACGACAAACATCCATAATCCCTTCCGGGACTCGACCCCGAAAATTGTGGCACCGAGCGTCAGAGCGCTAATACCTCGGCCATCAGGCCTCATTATTAGTATTAGTGACTCTAACATTAATCATAACTTAACTAGAAATT
Organism: Caerostris extrusa; assembly: GCA_021605095.1. NCBI lineage: Eukaryota > Metazoa > Arthropoda > Arachnida > Araneae > Araneidae > Caerostris > Caerostris extrusa. The sequence continues at coordinate 9,312 of BPLR01003227.1, read as the reverse complement.
AAGCATCGTTAAAAGGTGACTCTCTCCATTTTTTGTAAGTTGCAGTACTGTTCGTACACTGCAGCACTGCTGAAGTCGCGCAGAATCAGACACGACTTGGAGGTTACATAAGTGTGGTTTGGTTTGTCTCTTTACGGTCATCTTGTGTACACTTTAGGCTAAACAGACCGGGACCTACGGTTTAAAGTGGATTCCGAACCACTACAAGCACCCACAGCACCGCCGGGACTCGAACCCGAAACCTGTGGTACCGAGCCAGAGCGCTAGCCACTCGGCCACCAGGCCCTCGTTACACGAGTGTGAGGAGTCAGAATGTGATGCCACGTTAATTTACTGGTGCAGGTTCTCTCTTTTGATGCCAATTAGTTTGTTGAACATCCATTAGACTGTCAACTGCGCTTTTATTAAAAAGGTGATCACTCAATTTCTGGGTGTATTCTGCATATGGTTCCTAGGACATCCTTTACGGGGTTCAGAGTATTTCAATTGTTAATAAAATGCAATCTTGATTCTGCTAAAATAAACTTGAAAAGTTCTACAATCTGCTGCGATATTCGATGGTGAAAAGATTAGCTGACTGAGCTCAGAGAAATGCAGCTTTCTTCGTGTGAGTTTGTGCAGTACATTGCAAATAGTTTCAGTTGCAATTAGTTGTAGTGGTTAGAGACAGGGTAGGCGTATCTATTCTCAAGAAGCTAAAACATCTTTCAGTGGATCCCCTCCCATGTCGACCTTGAGGGAATAAAATGGCACATGCATTGGCCAAAGCGGGTGCTGGTGAGGTATGAGTTCCACTTGAGTCCCTTACCTACACAGAGATTTACTCACAAGCTAAGTTAAATGGAAATTTATTTAGGAGGAGGATTTTTTTATTTATTTTAAATTTTAAAAATTATTTTCATTAACTCCTCAGAAATTATCTTTCTCTTCTATTATGCCACATTGAAATGTCCACCTAATATAATATACTGTGTCTCCTTAAATATAAATTACGTTCTCTTAAATAAAATAATATTCCTTATGCTATACTATATCACCTTAAACCAAAGGTATTCCAACGTGTGGTATTTCAGAGAAATAGGTGTCATATAAAAATAAACATAGTTATTCTTTTTCTTGTCACATGAAAAGACGACAATGTCTTTCAATGAAACATTTAGGGATGAAAGGTCCACAATTGCTTCTGATATGGCAGAAAGCGTTGAAAACTCTCAACAAGGAGTCTGGAAGAAGCCTGGCGCAATTGCTGTTAAATGTCCTCTTTTCTGAAAAGCAGTGACTGCAACGGCCTTCGCCAGGGCATTCGATCGCGAGCCCTATTCTAAGCCACTTATCAGTGGAGCTAATAATCATTTAATTATAACTTTTAATTCAATCAATTCTTCATCACTTTTGTTTTGGTTTGATATCGCTTCAATGTAATATTTTTTTTTTTTGTTCTAATGCAGCTGGCAAACACTTAGATAGCTTGGTCTTGGACTCCTTAAGACAAGCGCTTCACCGACGTTACTCACTTTGCACTACCCTGGGGGCGCGTGCGGCTTGAAGATAAGCCACGGACGCGGAGTCACAATGCCGCCGCAACGCTCTACGATCCTATTAGGTCCGAGACCTACGGTTTATAGTGCATTCCGAGCCACTGCAAATATCGATGGCTCCACCGGGGCTCGAACCTGAAACCTGTGCTACCGAGCGCCAGCCACTTGACCATTCAGGCCCTGTAATATTTAAACATGCTTAACTGTCTACTCTTTTACATAAATACACTTAAAAAACATAGAGAGAAAAAAAAAAAAAAAAAAAGAAAGAAATAGAGCTAACTTTTAAACTTTAGAAGCATCCAAGTCAATTCTTAAATAATTATTCTGCAATTTTTTTTTTTTTTTTTTTTTTTTTGAAATATTTCTGAAATTAGAAAGAAAAATTAAATTTGTTAAAAACATTTTAAATTAAAAATTCCAAATTCAAAAAAGAATCGAGCAGAAGATCTATTGTTTTTTTATGTTTTTTCCACCCCTCCCCCTCGTAAAGAGACCCACAAGATTAAATGGCGGAAGATAAACAAAGAATAAACAAATAAGTACGGATGGAGTTGAGAGCACATTAACTCCTGTTCGGTTGAAATTCCGAGCGGATGAAATTTCGGGAGAGAGAATTCGCTAAAGGGAGATCCGCCCCCCCCCTTTGTTTTCGAGGGCAGAGCAGACGATAAATGAAGATTTTCGCATTCAACGTGATCTCATTTCGGTTACTTTCGCGTTCGTGCCACCCCCTGCTTCTGTGGAATATGACGTCACGTGGACACGATTCGTTAGCACGTCCGATGAGCTCTCGGGCATACCAAGCACCCCCTACCCCTTTTCTCATTCCGGCGGTGAAACGAAAAACAGAAGCAGGTATCACGTGATAATCTGCACGTGAGGAACACAGCGCATCACGTGATCTTCGCAAAGGCACGTCCCTTGGCCGTGGTTGGAGGGAAGCTCACGAAGGCGGCGCGGCGCGCCACGTGCGGCACGCCACGATGACACCGCCCCCCTCACGTGCCTTTCCGAAGGCGACCTCTTGATGAGAACCTGCTGGGTTTTTTGGGGGCCTGGGGGGATAGATTGTTTTAAACGGAAGAGAAACCGAGAGCTCTCTTATTTGTGACGAGGCATAATATTAATCCACAAGCACCACAGGCGATTTTCGTTGCTGTCATTGCTTTTCAAAAACGAGGTGACTCGATGGCGATTGTGATAATGAAGGCGGTACGGCTCTCTGGTCAATTGTCTCAGTGTGAAAATATCTGTGTGGACGGACTGGCAACTGGCAACTGGCGTACCGTTTACGGAGTACCAACAGTTAGAAACACCCCTTAAACCTCCTCATCTTAATTCATGGATATGCTTGGGATTCTAATGGCTGCTTTAAGGTTAGAAAATAAATAAAAGATAAAGTTTCTGAAAATTCAAATTAAAGGGGTACTAAAAAAAAAAAAAAAAAAAATTTAAAAAAATACTAATGATATAAAAGTAAAATACAAAATAAAAGAAGTTAAAAATTAAGTTTTAAATTCGGTACAATGAGGGACCCGTTGTCGATGCCAAAACTATTGAAAAAGTAAACAGAGTATGAACTCATTGTGATGCAAATAGTACATAAAGGGTTATGCTGAACGGTTAAAAATTATTATAAAAGTATTTGACCAGTTGATTAATTCATTTGGGTTAACAACAAATAAACCTAAAGAGAAATTTAAGGCACCGATGAGATTCGAACTCGTGATCTGCTGTTTACTAGACAGGCGCTTTAACCAACTAAGCCACGCCGCCCCTGAATGGAAGAGAAACCGAGAACTCTTTTATTTGTGACCAGGCATAATATTAATCCACGAGCACCAGAGGTGATTTTCGTTGTTGTCATTGCTTTTCAGAAACGAGGCGACTCGAGGGCGATTGTGATAATGATTGTCTGGTCAATTGTCTTAGTGTGAAAATATGCAACGGAATGAGTGAAACAGTATAGAAACAGAACGATGTTAACTTTCGCGCAATAGGCCCTAGCCTAACTGGTTGCCAGTGCACGTCACCTGAAGTTTCTGTCAAAGGTGCAGTCGGGGATGGTGTTCGAAAAAGTGCGTTGGTGGACCCTGTACTCATGTCATCTGTCTGCATAAGAATTTTTGGATTCCTATCTCTACCGTTTCTGTAGACCATTGATCAGAGCGTCTGGAACCCCAGATATAATCACTAAAACTGAGTGAGCAGCTCTCTTCTTTCAACCTCCCTCTACACCAGGGGCCTCCAAACTACAGCCCGCGGGTAGAATCCGCGCCGCGACAGCGAATAGTTTATATTTGCTGTAATAAGTTGGATAAAAAACACAGAATGATACTAGCTCGGTTTTATTGACTTGCTAGGTAAAGCTTAATGGCAAGCATAATGCGCAGAAAATTTAACTTAAGCATAACAACTAACACATAATTGAAATGAATCCCGCTAACATTATAAACTAGTGAACCCGCGGTTACCCTCGGAAGTTATGTTGGGGTAAAGAGTATCGCATATGTATGTATATCGATGTTTGCAATGTATCCTGAATCAAACATATGATTTTTATCCTGAAAATCCCTCATGAACGGAAAAGCTAAATGAACGCGAATGAAATAGCGGGGTAAAAAAATTCTAATGAGATTTACGTAATTGTGATTTTCACTGTCAATAGTTTGTATGCTTTCTCAGAGCGCGTACTCGGCGACTGGTCTAGAAATTATAGATCATGGCAGAAAAATGAAAACGGTTTTGGCCCTTGAGTACGTACTGAAGTAGACAGTATGCCCCTAAGGCCGGAAAGTTTGGAGACCCCTGTTCTACACGATTATACGGTCAGAGTTTCTTCATTATGAACACTTTTAAAGTGATTATTATTTGAAAATGGACATTAAAATATAACGCACTAATTCCCAACAGATTTTAGACACGTTTTCGCATCAAAAATTCTTGCATTGATAGTCAAGAATTTTCCGTGTTTTCTTCCGTACAACACGCAAATGTCACTCCAAAATGATTCGCACCCCAGAATGCCCTCTCGTCTACTGAGTCGCATACATCAGTGGAACACGAGCTCATGTTCAACACACACACATGTTCAACACACTGAATGGCAGAGTGGCTAGAGCTCTGGCGCTCGATACCACAGGTTTCGGGTTCGAGTCCCGGCGGTGCCATGGTTGTTTGTAGTGGTTCGGAATCCACTTTAAAAGTAGGTCCCGGTCCTAATAGGATCGTAGAGCGTTGCGGGGCATTGTTATTTCGCGGCCGTAGCTTATCTTCAAGTTACACGCGCCCCTTGGGTAATGCAAAGTGAGTACGTCTGTGCAGCACTTGCCTTAAGGCATCCAAGACGTCCATGTGTTTGCCAGCTGCATTAGAAAGAAAATATATATATACACAGTCCAGTCACATTAATGTGACCACCTGTCAAAAGCCAGAATATATAAAAATTATTCTTTATATTGTTATAATGACAATAGAGAGTTTTTGCATACCGTATTTTGGACGTCCGTTAGCTTTTTCTCCCTAGCGCATGCTCATACGAAATTGCGCATGCGTATCTGTAATAATGTTTCCTATGAGCATGCGCGCTAGGGAGAAAAAGCTAACGGACGTCCAAAATACGGTATGCAAAACTCTATTGTCACCAAACAGAAGCAGGATATTTACTATATCTAAATGTAATAACGAATGTAATAAGAAATAATCAAAAACATCTTATTTTTAAGCTGAATATTTAATGGTAAAGTCCATTCATTATTACATAACATTCACTTGTATATTCCTGTATTTGGTTTTTTTTAATTAAAGAAGATTTCACTTCTGTGGATGTGCATAAAAACACTGAAAACAATTTGAATTTTATTTATTTATTTTATTTCCCTGCCCTGCTCCGCCTGATTAAATAAAAAAAAATAATAAATAAAAAATAAATTAAATAAAAATAAAATGCATAAAAAAATAAAATAAAAAATTTAAAAATAATTAAAAAAAAATAAATAAAAATGAACGACGATGTTAAGGGTTATGATCCTTCTGCAGGGTGGGAAAAAAAGATAAATCGGATTGATGAATGTTGGTGAAAGGTGGTGCAGGTTGGATGAAATCTACTACCAAACAATAACTGGTGCGGGGCCTGAATGGTCGAGTGACCAGCGCTCTAGCACTCGGTACCGTAGGTTTAGGGTTCGAGTCCCGGAAGGTACCATGGATGTCTGTAGAGGTTCGGAATATCCTGGTCTAATAGGATCGTAGAGTGTTGCGGAGGTATTGTTGCTCCGAGTACGTAGCTTACCTTCAAGTTACACGCGCCCCCTGGGTAATGCAAAGCAGGTAACGTCTGTGCAAACCATCCAAGACAGCTATCTAAGTGTTTGCCAGTTGCATTAGGAAAAAATAATAATAATTAGTAAATATAATGCTAAATGATACAATGAATATGATAATATAGACTGTTAAATGCTATGGCGAATAGCATGCAGTGAATATAATACTAAATGTCGTGAATATAATTTTAACATGGGATTGATGAATGTTGGATGAAATCGACCCCCCAAACAATAATCAGCGTGCCTGGTTGAAAATGGCTTTCGATCTGATGTCATCATCTTCATTAGTGTTTAACAGGCCTATAGCAATAACATTTTTTTGATATGGGAGCGGAGGAACGTTTGGATGGCGGAGTGCGATGACACTCAATGGCTTCCTTTGATTCGATCCTGTTCGATATGTGACAGGGAGGGCTCCTCAGGGGTGACATAAGCCAAAGTCCACAACAGGGAGGATCCATTACAGAAATTTCACAATTCATAATTTCCTTTTTGTTGTTGCTGTATAGCACTTTTATTCAATTCTGCACAAAACGCAGTGGTGATTTGGTATACGTCAGCTTTGGAATGAGTTTCGCTTGATGCACGACTTGTTTGGACACTTTTTTTTTCTACTTCTAATGCAGCTAGCAAACAGACCGTTACGCAATTAGTAGATAGTATTCGGATAATGGAATTCCAATATTGGAGGTGTTCTGATTTAGTAGAGTAGAAAGCAGAGATTGTCCCCTCCCCCAAATAGTAGCGGTGACACCCCCAACCATGACAAACCCCTCGAACAACATGTTCGTCCAGTGTAAAAAGACTGGTTGACAGCTGATCTCTTTTGCCTGGAGATTTGGAAGAGGGGGGGGAAGCCTTGACAGGACCCTCTGTCATCTGTCCGTCTGGTGGGGAGGTCGAAATTCCATTTCCGCCCGTAGATATGCGCCGACATTTTCCTTCCATGCGGACGAGTTCTGTTTCTCTCACATAATAGACCAAGACCCCGTCGGTTTACGCACACTCTGACATCAAGGCTGCAACTGGCGTATCAGCTACTGGCAGAAGGTTTTTTCTTCTAATGCAGCTGGCAAATAGACCGTGATCTCCGCCATAAGGGCTGCAGCGATGTTACTCACTTTGCATTACACAGGGGGCGCGTGTAACCTGAAGATAAGCCACGGACGCGGAGTGACAATGCCCCCGTAGCGCTCTACGATCCTATTAGGATCGGGACCTACGGCTTAAAGTGGATTCAGAACCCCTACAAACACCTATGGAAACGCCGGGATTTGAACCCTATGCCTGTGGTACGGAATTTGAATATGACCTTCGAGATTATCAAAATCTTTTCCAAACGGATGAATGTGACCATCCCCAATACGAAATCCAAACCAACTGTAGCAACTCGTCTCGTATCTATGGACTCTGCCACATTTCTTGTTTATCATTTAACATTAGCTGAAGAAGAAAACTGGTAATTAACAGGTAGGCTGAAAGGTTCGTAGGCTGACGCGTAGATGCCACTACTAGCATTAAATCCATATGATTTTTAGTTAGCTCTAACCTTCAAAAACCCGTGCATAAATTTGACAGCTGTTGCACTATTAGTATGTGAGTTATAGCATTTTTAGTGAAGCAACTTTTGTTAGTTTGAAAATTGGATAAAATGGAATTTCGTGAGTTAATAAAGCTTTGCTTTTTGGCGAAAAAAATTACTATTGAAGCCAAGGCTTGTCTTGATAAACATTATTCGGACTTTGCACCAGGAAAATCAACCGTAGAGAAGTGGTTTGCTAAATTTAAACGAGGCGAAATGAGCATCGAGGCACGCAGTGGACGCCCAAAAGAGGCTGTTACCGATGAAAACATCCAAAAAGTCCACAAAATAATTTCTGATAGCCGCAAAGTGGAGTAGATTGAGATAGCTGAGACCCTAAATATATCAAAGGAACGTGTTGGACATATCGTGAATGAATATTTGGATATACGAAGGCTCTATTCAAAGCGGGTGCAGCGCGAGCTCACAATCGACCCAAAACAACAACGAATGGATGATTCTAAGCAGTGTTTGGAGCTGTTAAATCGTAATAAACCCGAATTTTTGCGTCGATATGTGACAATGGATGAAACAAGGCTCCATCATTTCACACCGGAGTCCAATCGACAGTCGGCAGAGTGGACTGCACGTGATGAACACTAAAAATGCTATAACTCACATACTAATAGTGCAACAGCTGTCCAATTTATACACGTCTCTTTTGAAGGTTAGGCTAACTAAAATTCATGTGGATTTAATACTAGTAGCGCCATCTATGTGTCAGCCTATGAATCTTTCAGCCCACCTGTTATATCCACTGATCGGGAAATGAGGATTACAAATAAGGAGTTATCTCTTGAAACCCTCTTTGAAAGTAGAATGCGGGACACTATCTCAAAAAGCTTTGAACATTTTACTACAATTATCAACGCCCTATTTATGTGAATTAGGATTCTCTACACCCACCGCAATGAAGCGTAAAAAGAGAGGAAATCTTCAATATATTTAGGTGGAAGCGAGATTTTTGCCTTTCAAATATATAAACATGGATTCTTATAAATACAAAAATGAATAACTTATGGGTCGATTCATTTGATTTGTTTTTGATCGCGTTATTTATTTTCCTGCAATATTTGACTTAATTATTATAAGACATTTTTCAGAAATCCGTATAGTGCTACTATAATTGTTTGTGGGATTTTAAATGAGCCCCGACTTGAAAACGTTTCTGTACATGCGAATAATGGTGTGGCGCATTTCATGCGAAACTGTTATGTGATGGAAAACAGCTTGTTATTTTTTATTGACAAACAATCATTTGATTTATGATACTCATTCGCTTGGCAAATGTAGGACTTACTATTTTTTTTTAAAAATTTATTTCATCGCCTCTTTTTATTTATTCTTCCAAATTTATTTCATCGCCTTCAAAGTAATCCCCACCGGACACAATGCACTCATGCCAACTTTTTTTCCAATCCTCAATGCATGCTAGGCAGTCAAAGAGCGCGCTTGATTCACGTTGACGTCATTTTGACGTCATATTTCACACAGATGTCTCAAGCCTTCTGACAGTGTCAGCAACCTTAAAAGGGGGGGGAATTGAAATTCCATAACCCCCTTAAAAGGAGGGGGAGTGAATTTTAAATTGAAAATTGTTCTTACTTTTTAGGCACAGTAGTAAGTAGATGTGTTCGATTAAAAGAATACTTTTTCTTATTCAAAACCTTTAATTTGCCAGCGGTTGGACATTTTAACTTCTCCGGCAACCTTGGGCGGAACGTAAATCATGATTTGGCGATTTCGCGTGCTGCTTTCCTTCGTGAAAATCGCCTGAGAGAGGAGGGGGGAATGGTAAAAATTGTTTGTAACAGGAAAACCAGTCTAGAAAACTGCATCCCATATAATCGTAATACTGATTGTT
>BPLR01003226.1:0-58743 GCA_021605095.1 Caerostris extrusa | reverse complement strand
TAAGCTTTATATTATACAAAATTACTATTATCGAAAACTAATATATGTATATAGGTACTGATGTTTTTATCCGACAGTTTCCATGATGATGTTATGATACATCATTTCTTCTTACAACCAAGAAAAAGATATTAGTTGAAGACGAAAATCATTTAAAATAAAATGTTTTAAGAGTTAACAAATGAAACAATAGATCAAAATTTGGAACAATATACATCAGATTTATTATATCAAGAACTATCTTCACATTATGTACTGTTGGCTTAGCAGAAAATAAAAATGGGGCGATGATCATTATCGCCTATTATGAAAAATGTAAATATATGCCAAAAAGCTGATGAAACTTGGCCTTATCTTGAGGTTATTAATGACTCCGTGGATCATTTGCCAAAATTTGATGATAATCGTGAATCAAAGCAATATAAAAATTATGACTACAGTGGTAAAGCCCACATCTACTCAATAAATTTGCAGTGAATTTTGGCTTCACAAGGATGATATATTTTTTTTTAATTTCCATGTTAAATATTGTAAAAATCATCTATATTGGTATATAGAAAAAACAGAAATATGTGAAAATCGTTTTTTATTGCTCATGTACCTTCCATTATGAAATGTTAGTAAATTATTGTTCTTTTGAAACTTATTTAGTGATAGAGCTTCCTTATCTAGCTTTGCTAATTAAAAAAAATATGATATTTAAAAAAAAAAACTTCAATCGGAGTTCAAGCGCTGAATATTTGACTTTTACAACCTCATTGACCTTTTGCACATTCAATAGGCATTTGTCTATTTTCTTAAAAAAAAATAATTTTTTACTTTAACATGTTTATAAGCATTATATTACGATGCTATAACATAGTAATTATTTTTAATCACAGCATTTAAGTCGGGTTTGAAATGGCTAAGAGTCGCCAATTTTACAGGTTAAAAAACTTAATTATGCACTTCCAAAAAAATAAGAATAAAGGAATATTTTTTCTTTAAGAATATTTTTATTTATGGTTTCTGATACATAATTGTGCTTTAATATGATTATAAATTATCTTAAGAAAATTATATAGTCACATTGGTTGAAATTAAGCAACAATTAAGTAAGTATGGGTTACATGGATATGGGAAAATTTGAACTCAGCATAAAAGTTGCAACCAAACATCGGACGTTTAAGAAATTATGCATATCTGGATGTTAGTGGAGTTTAGCAAAATTAAGAACCATAGCTAAAATTAAGAAATATTTTCTGCCGACATCAAGGTTTTCAGAAAATATAGACCGATGATATGGATGGCTATTAGAGATTATATTGCAACATCATCAGTCTTAGCTGTAAACATAAATATTGACAACTGATATCAGGCATCTGAAAAAAATTGCAGGCAGTTAATCTGGATGAATATTGTAGATAATATTGCAAAACTAAGAATCACAGACGAAGAATTAATATATTTTGCATATTCATCTGAGTTAGTACACATTATTCGACATCGTCTACTGCAACGTCCTCTATAGCGAGTGGACGAGATTTTTTAATGCGTACATTGCTGCTTGTACCATTGTTTCTACACTATGCAAGTATGTGACTGCATTGAGATACAGAAGGGTGCTTAAAGGCACATGAATGATACAATGTTTTTCAATATGAATGGTTATTCTATCCATCCTCAGAATTTGAGAATGGTGACATCCCATAAATTTTCCACTATTAAAAGTAAAGTCCTATGTCCTAAAAATAATTAAGAATGTTTAGGATTTATTGAATCTGACCAAGTAGATATTTTACATGGAATAACGTTACTCGCGTCAGTAGCATATCTTCAAGCCACTCTTGCCCCTTGGGTAGTGCTAAATGATTAACAGTGGTGCAGCCCTTGCTAATGTAAAGATTAACTGTCTCTGCATTGGCAGTTGCATTAGAACAACAACAACAGATATTTAACAATCTGCTAAAATATATATCGGTTGTGATATTTTTCTAATGTAATTAAGGCCAAATCCTATAATAAATTCCTTTTATTTTTAAATATATTTTCATTTTAATTAACTTTGAAGGAAACTCCATATTTAGTGTTTAATTTATCATAATTTAGTAGTTTCTAATACAATAGTAATTCCTTAATGATGCATAATAGAAAGCTTTTTATAAATTAGCTGTAAAAGAAATAAACTTCTGTTAGTAGCAATTATTTGTTCGAAAGTAAAAGGAATTTAGAATGAAAAAAAGTAATTACTTTAGTGCTTTTTGCATCACATTTAAATCAATTATTGCATAGCGTACTGATGGATAATCCCAGGACTACTTTCATCTGCAAAATTTTTGCATTTGCTATTTGCAACCATCGCTGCTAATATCCCAAGGGTCATTTCAAATGCGACGAAAGTCCAACAAATAGACTCGAAAAGAATGCACAGCATTTTTAGCATTGTTTTCGGAATATATATAGTTTTATTATTTTGTTTTTGCTTTTAAATTTGTTCACGTTGTATTTGTGTTTCAAAGAAATTTAGTCAATGAGTTTTACAAAAGAATTGGTAGTAACATTTGTTAACTTATACATTAAATTAATGGCACTTTACTTAACTTTATTAACATTAAACTTTACATTAGAAGCTTAATCTTATATAACATTTTAACATTGCTAATGAAAAATATTTTTTCCATGCATTTTAAATTTAACATAGGGGTCTGAGGGCAGTGGCTAGCACCCTAGCACTCGGTGCCACAGGCTTAGGGTTTGAGTCCCGGCGGTGCCCTGGAAGATTGTAGTGGTTCGGAATCTCCTTTAAACCGTAGATCCATGTCTAACAGGATCGTTTACTCCGCGTCCGTAGTTTATCTTCAAGCTACAAGCACCTCCTGGGTAGTCCCAAGTGAATAACGTCGGTGCAGCACTTGCCATAATGCATCAAAAACAAATGTCTAATTGTTTGAGAGCTGCATTAGAAAAAAAAATTATGCATCAATTACATAACCATCTTCAAATACAAACTATTAAATTTTTATCACGAAAAACAACTTTTATTATGTACTAGACATTATAATTTGATGTATTTTAAATTTAGCGCAAAAAAGGGATTGTGCGATATCTTCTTGAAAAGAAGAAAAGATAAATAATGTTCGTATCTTTACGTAACTAGTGTTACCTTAATTAATAATATGAAGTATAGTTAATAGCATTAACTTAACTTTATTAACATTAACCTTGCATTAGCAACTTAATCTTACTTCAAATTTAATATGGACAATGAAAAATATTTATGATGTATTTTGAATTTAGCATAGAAACGAAATTTTGTGATATCTTCTTGAAAGAAGAAGATATGGATTATGTTTCTATCTTTACGTAACTAGTGTTACTTAAATTAATAATATGAAGTATAATTAATAGCATTAACTTAACATTATTAACATTATCAGCTTATCTTATTAACATTATCTTACATTATCAGCTTAATGTTACGTAAAATTTTAACATTGCGAACGAAATATATTTTTGATGTATTTAAAATTTAGCATCGGAAAATTGTGTGATATCTTCTTGAAAGAAGGAAGATAAGGATAATGTTCCTATCTTTGCGAACTGTTGTTACTTAAATCAATAATTTGAAGTATATTCGATAGCATTAACTTAATTTTATTAACGTTAATCTTTTATATTATCAGCTTAATCTTAAATAAAATTTTAACATTGCCAATTAAAAATACTTTTGATGTAATTTAAATTTAACATAGAAAGTTGTGTAATGTCTTCTTGAAAGAATGGAGATATGGATAATGTTCCTATATTCACGTAACTAGTGTTACTTAATTGAATAACATGAAGTATATTTGATAGAATTTACTTAACTCTATTAACATTTATCTTACATAAAATTTTAACATTGTCAATGAAGTATATTTATGATGAATTTTCAATTTAGCACAGAAAGGAATTATTTGATAACTTCTCCAAAGAAGGAAGATAATGATAATGTTTTATTTTTTAGTAACAAGTGTCACTTAAATTAATAATATAAAATATATTTGATAGCATTTATTTAACTTTATTAGCATTAATCTTTTATCAACTTCATTTTACTTCAAATTTAACGTTGCTAACTAAAAAAAAAAATTGATGTATTTTGAATTTAGTACCGAAAGGAATTGTGTGATACCTTCTCGAAAGAAGGGAGACAAGGATAATGTTCCTATCTTTGCGTAACTATTGTTACTTAAATCAATAATCTGAAGTATATTTAATAGCATTTACTTAACTTTATTAACATTAATCTTACATTATCAGCTTAATCTTACTTAAAATTTTTAACATTGCCAATGAAAAATATTTTGATGAATTTTCAATTTAGCACAGAAAGGAATTATGTGATAACTTTTTCAAAGAAGGAAGATAATGATAATGTTCTTATTTTAAGTAACCAGTGTTACTTAAATTACTAATATTATATTTGATAGCATTTATTTAACTTTATTAACATTAATCTTTTATCAACTTAATCTTACTTCAAATTTAACGTCGGTAATTAAAAAAAAAATTGATATATTTTGAATTTAGTACCGAAAGGAATTGTGTGATACCTTCTTGAAAGGAGGAAGATAAGGATAATGTTCCTATCTTTACAAACTATTGTTACTTAAATCAATAATCTGAAGTATATTTAATAGCATTTACTTAATTTTATTAACATTAATCTTACATAAAATTTTAACATTGCCAATGAAAAATATTTTTGAGGTATTTTGAATTTAGCTAGTGTCATTTAAATTAATAATATGAAGTATAAGTGATAGAATTCTCCAAGAATAAAATTTTTTGATCTGATTTTATTCGTTTATAAGATGAGTGCGAACCGTTTATTTTTAAAAAGAATACAGAAAGTCAATATCTTCTCTATTTGATGTAATTTAACTACGAGTTCTGAGTGGAAATTGAATCTGCAAACAGTTTACTTTGGTGGTAGTTAATGAGACAATGTAAAGAGTAGAAATTATGGATAATTAACTAAATTTATTTTTATTAGATTTAGCCAGTGATTTACAATTTTTGTTCAGATTCTTAATATTCAGTAAATATTATATTTTTCAGTTCTATATTTCTCCTACTAGTATAGTATATAAATTAGTGTTCCAGCTAAAACTAAAACTAAAATTGATTATTGCCAAAAACTAAAGCTAATAAAAATCAATCCAATGCATGAGTTTACATAAAATTTATTTATTTAATCCTTTATTTTAAATTTTTTAATGTTTTACTTTTTTGTTATTATTTGATTGAGTTTCTAATTCCTTTCTTATTCAAGTAATTCTCATTCATGATATGTTCATTTTCTAAAAATTAAAATTATTAAAAATGACATAAATATGTAAATATCTTCTTGAGAAATAAAAGTCAAAGGGACTTTTATTTAAATTACTTTTTTTCAGAGAAATATATCATGTTTCATTATTCAAACTTGTTTTATTAAAACCGACGAAAAATAGTAATTTCTACAAAATGGCATGAAATGTTTTGGAACATTTAAGAATTTTCAAAACTCGTAAAATGCACTCTATCTTCAAAGGTTGTGCAATAAATGTAGTGTTAATAAATGACAAAAATAAATGTATCTTTTTTTCAAACTAATATCAAAATATATATTAGAGAAATAATATTTTTATATCATTTAACATTAGAAATAAAAAGAAGATTTTTAAATGATTATTCAAACAAAGTAAAAAAAAAAAAGTATTTAGCTTCCCCAAACTGAAATTATTTTGAATGAAAAAAAGTAAATAATATATGTTTAATCATTACGTTCTTCCGTCGTTGTCCTTTTCATGCATTTTTTTCATGAGCAAAAAAAAAGTTAAATTCATTTTTATTAATAAATTCCTATTCTTTATATAAAAAATATGAAAAACTGAAGATGAATCACCGATATTCTATTCTTTATTGCAATATAATTTAATAAACAAAGAAACATATTTTCTTTTTTGGATACACACATCGCTGCTAAATCTCATTAGAAGAAATCAGTTAAATTCCTTTCCAGTCAAAATGCAATCCAGTCAATGCCCGAAAGAAAACATGAAAACTTATTTCGTAACAATTTTTCGACAGAACAAATATGTTTTCTAATATTGACAAAAATTCCTTTCCAGTCAAGGCAATCCAGTCAACCATGTTTTTAATATACTATTTCATAAACAAAGAAATATTATTTTGTAACAATTTTTCGACAGAACACACATCGCTGCTAAATTTCATTAGCATGTTTTTAATAAACTATTTAATAAGTCAATGCATGTTTTTAATATACTATTTAAAAACAAAGAAATATGAAAACTTATTTCGTAACAATTTTTGGACAGAACACACATCGCTGCTAAATCTCATTAGCTAATATTGACCACTGTAATCAGTTAAATTCCTTTCCAGTCAAGGCAATCCAGTCAACGCATGTTTTTAATATACTATTTCATAAACAAAGAAATATGAAAACTTATTTTGTAACAATTTTGGACAGAACACACATCGCTGCTAAATCTCATTAGCTAATTTGACCACCGTAATCAGTTAAATTCCTTTCCAGTCAAGGCAATCCAGTCAATGCATGTTTTTAATATATATTTCATAAACTATTTCATAAACAGAACACACATCGCTGCTAAATCTATGAAAACTAATCATTTTCCTTTCCAGTAACAATTTTTTTAATATACTATTTAATAAACAAAGAAATATGAAAAACTTATTTCAACAGTTTTTCGACAGAACACACATCGCTGCTAAATCTCATTAGCTAATATTGACCACCGTAATCAGTTAAATTCCTTTCCAGTCAAGGCAATCCAGTCAATGCATGTTTTTAATATACTATTTAATAAACAAAGAAATATGAAAACTTATTTCGTAACAATTTTTCGACAGAACACACATCGCTGCTAAATCTCATTAGCTAATATTGATCACCGTAATCAGATAAATTCCTTTCAAACTCTACATTTGTTGAGGATTAACAGTGTCTGAGCCATTTTTAAATATGAAGCACAAAGCCACTGTGCTAATCGTATACGCATACAAATCTAATGTATATACTAATCAAATGAAAGTCATTTTATTGAACAAAATACCTAACATATGTCTACGTTAATTCCCGAAGGAAGATAAATGATGCCTTTTATTGGTAACTTTTCTAAATTGGTAAGCAGTTTTTCAGAAAACTCGAAAATAGTGTGAACCTGCATATGACGAAAAAGCAGTTACCCTAAGTAGAGTCTTTTTAACAAAAGCGAAAATTCATGGTGAATTTATCAGCATATTAGTTGAACTAATGTAATGAAAAGTGGCCTGATGGTCGAATGGCAAGCGCTCTGGCGTTCGGTACTACAGGTATCGGGTTCAGATCCCGGCTTTGCCCATGAGTGTTGTAGTGGTTCGGAATCCACTTTAAGCTGTAGGTACCGGTCCTGATAGGATCGTAGAGAGCAGCGGGGACATTGTTACTCGGCGTCCGTGGCTTACCATCAAGTTACACGCGCCCCCTGGGTAATGCAAAGTGAGTAACATTGGTGCAGCCCTTATGGCGAAAGATCACGGTCTGTTTGCCAGCTGCATTAGAAGGAAAAAAAAAAAATGTTATGAAAAATTTTATACAAACAACAGCCAAAACAAGTATTGAATTAAAGAATATAACTAGAAATTCCTTCACTTTGCTACCGCATTGTTGCTTTTGGGCACGAATAGGATTGTGTCTTTTTAATGTAAAAGCAAAAATATTTAATTTTTATAATAAAAATATTTAAATTTCTCAAAGCACAAAACCTACACAATAATGAAAAAAAAAACAACTTATCAATTATAATAACATAATAACTGCTCTTATAGATATTGTCGACAAATAATTTATTCGTATTTATTTGTTCGAGCAAATAAAATTTAGCAATTAATAAATAAATGAAACCTTGGGATTATCTTCAAAAATAAAATATACTTTCATAGTTATTTATGTATACATGTAATTAGTTACCTTCAAATTGTAAATAATCGTTCTTGTAGACCTAATCCAAATAGCTCTAACAGCGAAAAATTCTGAGAAAGAAATAATTAGTAAATTGAAATAGGACACGTGACATTACAAAGGAGAAATTAAAAATAAAAGACATATAGAGAAGGGATTGAAGAAACATCAAAATAATTAACATATTTATGAAATGCTGCAATTAATTGCCAAACTTTTAACATATTGAAAAAAAAATTAAAATATAAAGTAAAAAAATTAATTTAACAAACGTTGGTGGTCATTTGACTTTTTGGAGTATTAATTCTTTCCTTAAACTTTTCTAGCATGAGGCAGCTAAAAAAATGTAATAGATATTCTGTGCTCCACCTACATTGTAGTAGCAAAGATCAGTTCATTGTAGTTTAATTCTGTTTAAATAGGATTTAAAATTTTCATGTCCAGTTATAACGTGCGTGATTGTGAAATTATTAAAAATAAAGATGAACCCTAAGCCTTTGGGCAATAAAAGAAAAGTACTTTTCGTGATAATGGTAATGGATGATGATTCTATGAATAATGAATTTCACGGATTATTCGTTTTGTCTTTGAACGTCTTTTAAGATAAGATTTTGGTATATTATCATTAATTTGAATGTCCCGTTTGAGACCCAGTCACCTCTTTTTTCGCCAGTTAGTCAGTTCTTTCTTTTCAGAATATCCCTGTATGGTCACGAATAAATAAAAAAAAATGATTTTAATTTGTTCACAAAGAGTTTCAGACAGAGATCCGCTTTTGTTTCAAAAATATTACAACCATAATGTTGTAGTTAAAAATTCATCTTAAATGATTATAAAGTACGAAGTAACTAAAAATACTATTTTTTTAGGCAAATTTTGGTATAAATTTCCTTGTTGTTGTTATATAAATATATATAAATTGAAAATTCTCACTGAATTTCAATTAAACCTGAATTTTTCATTAAAAATTATTTGTATTTAATTAATATGTTTTTAAAATAATTACGTGTAAAAGAAGATATGTGTATATTATAAATGTCCTTATATATATGATTTATATGCTAATGCCCAATGTATGTATATATACCAAATATACATACCATTCCTACGCCAATAAATTGCTCTTGTAATCATGAACTGTTTTGTTTTAAATAGGATGTGTTTGTAATAAGTAAAAAAGTTTGAATTTCAACCAATTTACTCTCTTACTGATCCAGTTAAGGGAATTAATACGAAACTCGACAAGCAAAAATCGAAATTTTCCAAAAGAAATATGTACGTTGGAAAAAATTAATAAAAAGATAAGTGATAAAATATAAAAAATGATAAATTTATTTTTTGTTCTTCTGTTAGATTCTAGGAAAAGATATTTTCATGGACGGTTCGATCAGAATTAAGGGGCATAATATAGATCCGTGTAGCACCAATGGCGCATCTTAGGTAAAGATGAACCTAATGCATATATTCATCATGTGTACCTGAGGATAAAATGACCTCCTGTTCAAGTGTCAAATAAATTTGGATAAAGTATCTAACATTTGAAAACAACAACACTTCACATTTTCATTGAACGTTCTTACATATTTCAAGAATAAAGATCAGTATTTCTTAGAAACTAAATAACTCAAATCTTTCGTTTTTTTTATGTATAATTCAGTACTCTTCTTTAAATGTCCTCGAAATGCTAATTCCCATTTATGTAAAATGGCAATCTTAATCAACGATGAATCTGAAAACAGTTTGTCGTATTGTCAGAAAGCTTAAAAATAAAATGTGACATAAGAAAAATGTGTTTTAATTTTAAAAGTTTGATTTAAAATTTAATAAGCTCAAAGAAAGAACCAACAACATTTTCGTTCATGAAACCTTTGATAGATTTTCAGAATTATTGTGTAGAAATATGAAATCCTATTTTTAACAGACAGAACTAATAAACATATTTTGAAACTAAATTTTAAAATTTGTTGCAGTTTTGTAAAACATGTGTTTAATGAAAATTTGACTTTTAGATTCAAAGGAATACACACTTTTTAATAAATAAAGATTTAAAAATCTACAGATATCTTCACGATTTAAAATTAAAAATACACTCATATCATCCGCTTTATATTGTAATTTCAATGAAAATTAATTAATTTCAGTTGATTTTCAGTAGGCAGTCGTTATAAGTTTAAGAGAATATTTATTGAATTTTAACGTACAGTGAATTTTTATGAATAAATTACGAAAGCAAACATTGGAAATTTTAATTTAAAATGTAAAGCTACGTGAAGATTAATTTTATTAAGTTGTGTATTATTTATAATTTAAAATAACTGACATCTGTATACTGTTAAATATTATATTTTGAAATAAATATATAAATTTTACAAATTTGATTTACTGGGTGGAATTATATACAATATATATATATATATATTTATTTATACAACCCTAATTCCAAAATATATATATATATATATATATACTTCGGCATTAAGGTTGTATAAAATGCATATTTAAGGTATCAAGGGACGTATTCATTAAATTACCGGTGTAATTACGAAATTAGTGCTTATTCTATATTATTTTACATTATTTCCTTAATAAATTTATGCAATTATAAAATCTCTTGTTATGTAAATTCAAAATAATTTAATTTTAAATGTAATATCATATGTATTAGGTTTGGAGTATTTTATCTATGTTTAATTTTGTTCAATTAAAAAAAAAATGAATACCCAATTATTTTATTAAAAATTAAAGAAATTAAAAAATTCTAAAACTTTCTAATAATTGTAATTAATTATAAATAAACACTAAAAAGGGGGGAATTATTGTGTTCAATAAATTTTATTATTTATTTACAACTTCAGTTTAATTTTATAAACTTGTATTATTAAATTTTATTATTAAAGGTTATTATTATTTAGTCATTTTAAGTAATTAATATATTTTTAAATATTAAATTTCTCTCATTAAATACTAATGAAGTATATAAATTGTTATTATTTACATATATTTTTCTTCCTTTTATATCCACGTAATTCAAGTATATGTTATATATCATTTTACATCTCAGATATATCCACTTTAAGCCATAGGTCCCGGTCTCCTATAACTGTAAGAGCGTCACGGAGCCAAAGTCAGACTTCTACCTACGGGTTCTCCATCACAACAGAAACCTCTTCCTTCCTCTTCAATCATGAGTATGTATGGGCTCGTGGGCTTGGCCAGCCAAGTGGGATAAGAAACAACAACAACATATCTCAGATATACATTCATATTTCTTTTTATTTCATTATATTATACACAGATTTAATTTAAATTATGGTGAAAATCTACATGAATTGCAATTTTAAAATTTTTAGTACCAATATCATTCATCAAAAATAAGTTTTATTTCTTGATATGCTATTCTTTATTAAATAATTATTTTCACCAATTACAAGAACAAAAAAAATGTAGTAATATTTATTAATTTGCATTTTATTGGACATATAAATGTTTATGCAAGTGAGACTTGAACCTGTTGATCTGTCTGTCAGCTCTTAAGCAAGCGTAATGGGTTGTAAAGGGCAAAGTGGCAATTCATCGATTTGGCGACATATGGCGAGCGGAGCTTGGCGGAGAAGCCCGAACTTTCCTCACTGGACTCCAGAAATTCCTCCCAGATGCGAAAGATCTGCTCTGAGAAGTAGCCGCAGATTTCTCCCGATGTAAAAGAGTTCTGAAAAGTTTCAAGAAGTGTTCAGAAACTTTGTTCACAAAAGTTACAGATGCATTGCCTCTTGTGGATGCATTTAGCCATCTTCCTGATGGCTTTTAAAGGTAAGACATTTATTTGTTTATGTTGTTTGGAAAAATGTCCCACTAAAAGTTTTCGACATCCACGTGTCTGTTATGAATACGCAAAGAATGTATTTGACTGCTGAAACAGCGCATATTAAAAATTTTAACACAATTTATAAATTTTACAAATAATTGATTTTAATTATTAAGGCTTTAACTTAAAGAGCAGTTAATTTAAAACAGTTAACAACTAACAGTTCGTTTTAAACAGTTAAATTTCTTACAATTTTATGTTTATTTTATTTGTTCATTATTATAAGTAATATTATTTAAATATTTCGTTTATTTTTAAACTAATTATTTACTTATTTATATAATATGCGTGTATATAAGGATATTAAATAATTATTTCCATTGTTTAATATAGTTATAATATTAGTATGATAGTACATGAATCGTTTGAATTTATATAAATTTTAAGATTAAAACTGATAAAATGAAGTAAACTAAATTTTGACTGAAAAAAATTTGTTTTGTAATCAATTTTTAAAATTAATTACAATGATTTAAAAATATTTTAATTATCATCATCATAAGTATTATTTTTTATTATTTATGAAGATAGTAATATAAATATAATATTAGAATAATAATAATATTTAATTAATATAAAGATAATATTAGAATGATGATACATAAATCGTTTGAATTTTTATACATTTTAAGATTAAAACTGATAAAATAAAGTAAATTCTATTTTGGCTGTAAAAAAATTGTTTTTTTAACAGATATTTAAAAAACAATTATAATGATTTAAATTTTTTTAATTATTATCTTCATAAGTGTAATTTTTTAATGAAAATTTATATATGAAGATACTAATATAAATATAATATTAGAATAATAATAATAATAAATTAATATAAAGATAATATTAAAATAATGATACATAAATCGTTTGAATTTTTATGCATTTTAAGATTAAAACAGATAAAATAAAGTAAATTCTATTTTGGCCGTAAAAAAATTTTTTAACAGATATTTAAAAGCAATCATAATGATTTCAATTTTTTTAAATTATTGTCTTCATTAATTTTTAATGAAAAATTTATATATGAAGATACTAATATAAATATAATATTATAAGAATAATAATAATTAATTAATATAAAGATAATATTAGAATGATGATAAATAAATCGTTTGGATTTTTATAAATTTTAAGATTAAAACTGATAAAATAAAGTAAATTCAATTTTGGTTGTAAAAATTGTTTTTTAACAGATTTTTAAAAGTATTTATAATGATTTAAAAACTTTTTTAATTATTATCTCCATATTTATGAATTTTAATGAATAATTTATACATGAAATACTAATATAAATATAATATTAGAGTAATAATAATTATTAATTTATATAAATATAATATTAGAATGATGATAAATAAATCGTTTGGATTTTTATAAATTTTAATATTAAAACTGATAAAATAAAGTAAATTCAATTTTGGTTGTAAAAATTGTTTTTTAACAGATTTTTAAAAGTATTTATAATAATTTAAAAATTTGTTTAATTATTATCTTCATATTTATGATTTTTAATGAAAAATTTATATATGAAATACTAATATAAATATAATATAAGAGGAATAATAATTATTAATTAATATAAAGATAATATTAGAATGACGATAAATAAATCGTTTATATTTTTATGTATTTTAAGATTAAAATTGATAAAATTAAAAAAAAAAAAAAAGTAAACTAATTTTGGCTCTAAAAATTTTTTTTTTTTTGTATCAAATCTTTAAATATAATTATAATAATTTAAATTTTCTTTATCATTTTTCACTTTACAACTATGATTTTATTTTAATGAAAAATTAACATATGAAATATATACAATTTAACAGTAGAATTGTTTTTTTAATGTTTTATTTATATCAAGAATATAAAAATAGGGTGTTTTACTATAATTTAGAATTCTTTTTTTCTTTTCTTTGGCTTAATGAATTTAGTTATTCTGAAAAAAAAGTTTTTAAACACAAATTTAAATTCATGATAATCTATATTCCTTAATTATTGTGTAATTTTATGAATTTCTAAATGACATCTAAAAATAATAATTATAAAGAAATTTATTCTAACCATTTTATAATGAAAATTTATTAGGTTAAGAAATCAAAATAAAAAAAAAAAAAGCGAAATTTTGAAGCGAGAATTTTAACAAGAAATTATATTAATAAGCATTTTTAATGGTGGTATACAAATAAATCATGAAATAATTAAATAATTTATGCAAATGATATATATGCAAATTATAATTATAAAAATGAAAAGTTAAATGTTAAAAATGTTAAAAATGTTAAAAGTTAAAAATGTTTCAAAATTATTCAAATATTTTGAAAATAATTTTCTTTAATTAAATAAAAGTGATAGTTTAAAAATTTCAACACCTTAAAATAGAAACAAATACTACTCCTAAAATCCCTGAAGAAATTTTTATACTTTAATATTTTAACTATGCCTAAATACTTTGAATTTCAGAATGTATCTTATTACATTTAAGTTCAATAAGGAATTTCCAGTTTTTTTAAACTTATACAACTTACATATTTCGATCCGAAGTTTTGAGGTTTTGAATTCTTCATGAATTCCTTAGTAAAAATAACATAGCAGGCTATATGCTTACAAATATTCTTTCAAAAATTGACAAATTGACAGAAAAGAAGCGCACAATAAAATGTGAAAAGCAAAATGTATGGATTTTGAGTGCCATTTTGTGTCAAAAGATGTCTGTTCACCAGTTTATCCACAATTTTCCGTCCCAGTAACCAGATACATTTTTCATCGTGATTTACAGGCAGAATAAGTTTCTTTTTTTTTTATCATAGAATCTTGACGCACATCACTGATCGAAAATTCATATATAAAGAGGAACCTTGTTTGTATCGAAAAATAAATTGCGTAAAAGTCACCTTTTCTGACAAGAATAATAAAAAAAAATGGTTGGGTATCATTCTGTGATCAAACGATTTCAGTTTATTTATGTGGTTTAACTGCATTTTATATTTTGTTGTTATTGTACATAGACATATTTCAAGTTACAATAATCAGTCACAAACGGAAAAAATGAAGAAATATCTAAGGGACCCGGCTTTTACATATCGTATGAAAGAAAAAAAAAATTCAAGAGACAATTTCACTACCGATGCACGATACTTGTATTCGTTGTCCCAAATCCCATCGAATCTGTTAATGTCGTTTGCTTTAAGACACAATCAGATTTGTACATAATCAGATTTGAATTTTATTCCTTCTTTTTGGTAGCTGTGGACATTATGGATAATCCTCGAGTTCAATTAATATTCTAGAGTGCTGAGTTACTGTTGGCATGATCTATAACATTTGCTTTTATAAAATATTTTTAATTATTTCTATTCTTTTCATCCGTTTTATTTCTTACTCGAGAATAAAAATTAAATATTCATTAAATAGACGTTAGAATATTCCTTTTCAAGAATTAGAGTATTTCTCCCGTCTTTCACTATCGTTTAAAAAATTTTGAAATTTAGATGGGAAATAATTAAATTTATTAGTCGGTGTGTTTTATTCACCAGTTAGGTTTCTTATGTTAGGCAATTTGACATCAGGTTATTTGTTACGTTTTAGCGAATTCGGTATGAGCCATAGTGTACCACTTTAATTCCATTTTGCAATTTCTATTTACAAATACAGAGAGCATTGAAAGTTTTATATTTTTCTCCTCAACTACTGTTGAACAAGCCTCCCCTTCCTATCTAAGATCTTTTCAGGGGTTTATCGTGGCAAACCCAAGGAATATTTCGAATCGGCCACCATTCGTGTTTTATACTAAACTTAGGTTAGATTCCCTTTTCACTAGCATTAGTCACTAGCAGATATTTCCAACCTTTCTTTTGGTCAGCAAAAATAGTAAAGATAGTATATATTGGGTTCCATTTCTATTGAGATTAACAAAAATAGAACATTCCATTTAAATCAACAACAGTTTAGACATTACCAATGAAAAGTTTGGAACTTAATAACAAAAGTTTGTTTGCCTGATTAGTAGATTCAAACCCTGAAATTTGAATCACTAAGTAGAAAAATTGAGTTTTCTTAAATCTAAAAAACAAATACAAACTTTAATTGTAGATAACTCAATTAAATTTCAAAATATAAAAATATTGTAAGAAACAAACTTTTACCAAACAAAAATTCAAGATTAACACCTTAGATTTCAGGTTTCTGAAAATTTGCTTTTAATTTAAAAAAAAAAAAATATGTATATACACTAGTGTTTTGTGATTTATTGGAATAATTAAAAACTAAGACATAAAAAAAAAACTCAAAAGATACTAAAATAAAACATCTTTAATAATATGTCAATAATTAATACTGAAGATATATACTAGTAAACATTTTGAGTTACTTTGGTTGGTCGTAGTAATCCAAGCGATAATTCATTTTTGTCGTGCATTGAAAAATATCTAAAGAGAAATTGAATTCTAAGTAAACTGTAATTTCATTCAAATTTCGATATATAAGGGTTTTCATTTAGGTTTCTTTATCAGAAATCAGATGCTTTGTATTAATTTGTAGAAATCACAGCATCAGTGCTTCAATCTAGAGCTCCTCAAATCTTTGTCAGCGCATGGCGAGAAATCGAGAAACACTTGGACGTTTAATGAGCAGCCAAAGAATCTCACAAAATTTATTAACATTTATACGCACAATACATGGCGTAAACTTATTTTATATTCACTATTTTTACTATTTCGTATAATTTGGTTATGTCTATAAATTTCTGTATTCATCCTTTCAAAATTAGTCTCTTTTTAACTTAATGTAATTTCCTTTATTCTTACAGATTGTTTTACAGTTAATCTGCATCCTTTTTTTTTTAAATTAAACTAATTTTATAGAAAAATCTAATTTCTGGTGATAGAAGAAAATTATTTTTAATTTTTCAAAATAAATCAAAAAATAATTTCCTTACCAACAACATTAAAAAAACTAAAGCCATAATACTTACGATGTATAATCGTTACAAAAAACCCCAAAATCCTTCGTTTTATTATTTCACTACAATTTTTTAACAATCAAGATTGTTTATTATCTTAAAACTTTAATTTTATTTTTCTCAAAAGAAAAAAAAATTATAAAATTTTGTTATATGAAATGCATTTAAATATTTATGATAAATGTAAATTCTACAGAAAAAAATAGCATTGAATTAATAATTTAGATGAACCAAATTTTTATTTTCATTTATATTTGAAATTAAAATAACTTTTTCGTGTATTGACTAAAATATGTAAAGTAAATGAAACAATAAATTACGACTGCTGAAGAAATTAGTACCAAAAAAAAAATAAGAATTAAAAATAATTAAATAAGTGAATCATTCTTAAAGGTTATGAGATTATTTCCTAAATTAAATAATTTATGATTGATTGAGTTACACACATTCACTAATTTTCGCAATTATCTTAGATCATGATAAAAGGGGTACCATTGGAAATGGCTTGAGGGACGACTGGCTTATGGAGCAATGTACTTGATTAACAAAATTATTTAATACGGTTAATTTAACTGCTATCGCGAAATTATTCCATTACGAAACCCCAGAAGTTTAGCCAAATTGATTCAGCATGATGAAATTTGTATATGATAATTTGGGATAATTTTCAGGAAATGAAACTAAAAATTCACTTTCCCAATGTTATATGAAAATTGCACATAGTGAAAGATATATCGTGTTCTAATTAATTAAAAAAATTTTGAAAAAGCCAGAAGAAATTTTTTCCCCAAATGTAAAAACATATTATTAATGATATTATTATAATATTTCAAAAGTATACACAACATTAAATATCGTTATGAAAATAAAGAATAAGATTAATAATTAATTAAAATTATTAAAATTACTTTATTAAAAAATATTTTATGTTTTAAATAAATTTTAAACAAAAAGTTGATTTTTAACAAAAAAAACTGTCTATTTTTTTAAATTTTTTTATTATAACCGTGTTACACTGTAACTGAATATAAAATTGGTAGAAATTCTAAAAAAAATAATAAAATGTTTTTTCGTCTATAAATTATAAAAATATTAAAATCATCTTTTAAGGTTTTTTAACTATTTCAGTCAGCTGTAAGTAGTTTATTATAACATTTTAAAAGTTTATGCTGGTGGCTTTACAGTACCATAAACCCCCAATATCTATCTATATATCTCTTTCTCTCTCTCTTTCTATATATATATACATATATATATATATATATATATATATATGTATAAATTAGTTTATTTTGAGAGGTTTACGAGATATCAGAGAAAATATTAATTAAATCTGGCTTCCAAAAAAAAAAAAATATTATCTATTTGTTTCTCCAGAAACGAGTTTAAGGTGATGGGAATTCTTAAAAATAAATAAATAAGTAATTGGATTCGTTTGCTTTAAGATTGTAATCATTTAAATTAAAATTTTTATGCATTTAACTAGATTTTCTTATATTTTAAAAATGTTATCGTTTTTGAAAAATAATTCAGATACTCGTATTTATTTTTTCTAAATGTAAAAAATTTTATAATTTGGTTCAAGAAATTTAATTAAGAACATAAAAAAAAATTAACGAACAAATTTATATTTTATGTTTTAAATAAATTTTTAAATAGAAAAATAAATTTTTGCTTTACTAATTTTTTTATTTGCATTGTGTTACTCTCTAACTTAATATAAAATTGGTAGAACTTCTATTACTAATAATAAAATGTTTTTTGGTGTGTATAATAAAAGTTTTAAAATCACTTTTAAGATTGTTTAACTATTTCAGATAGCTACAAACAATTTATTTTTAATTTTTTATAACATGCATATATTTTTTTTCATAGAATTTACAATATTGTCAAGCGTTTTTTCAATAATGTACAAATAAGTTTAAGGATATTATATACTCATTGAAAAATATAATCTGGTATTGCCAGCTTCAGTAAATGTCATCAGTAATTTTATGACTGAAATTGTGCTGAAATTAAGCAAAGGTAACAAAATTATAATTTCGGAAAATGCTATCAATGATACATAATTTGGAGTCCCTTTTTTAAATCAACCACATTCATAATGTATAAATGTGGAATTAAATAAATGAAAATTTTTTCATTGCATAATAGCAGGCATTTTACCACACTTATGTGTATCACGAACAACTCATTAACAGACTATAAAAAGAGGACATTTCTTTCCAAGAAATGTTTTAGATGTTCCTGATTCTGATTTGTTTTTCTTATGAATAAAATTTCTAAAAATCTGACTGATTGTCAATGCAAAAACATGCCCATTCCCACATTCACACAGGGCTTCCTCTTTTTAATATTCTTTTATTATTTTCACTTGTATGTTTATTTGTAACTGACTCTTTGGGCTCGATTTTGCCCTACTTTAAGCGATCAGATTTATTTAAACTTTGTAGACTTATCAAGGACCGACGACAATAAAATATTTTGATAAGTTTATTATCTCATCATGATTAGGATTGCCAGGATTAGTGATTTCCTTTAACTTATGAAGAGCAATTTAACCCATGTAGAATGAAAGTATTCAGTAAAGACATTCTTTTAGAACAGTGGCATTAAATTTCTCGTCAGTCATTTTATTCTTATGTTAAAAATTATTTTTTACTTTTTAGTTTGATTAACTCTAAAGTGTGTTTTTAAGAGATTGATTGCAAGAGTCATGAATTGATTGATTTTCTAATGAGTTCCACTGCCATTAGTTTTTTATTTTTCTTATATATATATATGAGTGTGTGCGCGAGTGTGTGTGTTCTTATGCGCTTGCATATTTAAACTTCTCTTGTAGAACTACACATTGCGCTACGGGAAACTATGAGTTAGAGTACATATTAATATATAGGAGGGATCAGAGTACGATCAATTCATATCGTGCTTTTCAATAATACCTTTCAGAGGCAAGGGAATTCAATGACAAATGTGACAGTTTAGGCAAGCATCTCACATTAATATTTCTTTCTCGCCGTAATAATGCAAATATATGATAAATTAACTAAGATTTTTTTTTTAAATATTTTTCTTGAGATTTTATTAATCAGAACTTTTAAAATGAGAAGAAAATCTTTTCTATGCTCTTATTTTTTATATGCATGATATATAGGTGTGTTTATTTGTTTTCATTTGAAAGTATAGCTTTTTAAAAATAATATTAATCAAGGTTTTAAATTTTAGTGATTTTATAAAGTACTGCAACAGGCATTTTTAAAATACCATTTGAAATATGAAGGACAATCTTTCTTTCTCTTTTTTATTCAAAAGAAATACGTCGGAAAATTTGATTCTTTAAATTCATATTATGATAATACGATAAATAAACTTTTTAGCTAGTAGCAAGTTTTTACTTTAGAAATTACATAATGGTTAATCATTTTTACATTAAAAGAATAATAAGTAAGTAAATTAATAATTAATACACTAAAAGAATAAAGTGATAAACTAAATAATTAAAGTAATTAGTTTACAGACTATACTACATATTATCTTTATAATCTGTGTATTATAGTGATTGTTTGAATATAAAAGGTCTTTTTTTATCTAATGTAATATAATATTTTCTGAAGTTATAGATAAAATAAGATTAATAAAAACCTTTAACGCTCTAATGTGTGATAATGTTTTAGAAAAATTTAAAATTCAATATTTATAAATAATTTTTTATTGATGAGTTAATGCTAAATCATTATTAATTCTCGTATAATTATATCACTATCAAATTATAAATGTGTATGTAATTTAATAATAATAAAATTATATTATTGTCTGTATTTATATAAAATAGATATTGAACTGGATATAAAGGGTTTAATTACAAATAAGTGAATAAATTTTCAAAAATGATAAACGAAATTATTCTATTTTAAAGAAATATAAGGCGATAAAAAATATAATGCGTTTATTCTTTAATTACTATTTATATAATCAAGTTATAGTCTGAAAGCGCTATTATGAAAAAAAAATACAAAAAATTGTTTGCCATAGTTTTTATTTAAAACACGTTTTCTTTAAATCCAAATCTTGCAAAATTTTCCCCAATTATTATTTTAGTATAATTTAGAAATTAGTATACTTATCAATTAGCGTTTTTTTGCAACCGACACACTCGGTTCTATATTTTAAAAAAAAAAACTCCATGCTTAATAACTTTGTCTTGAATAAAAGGTCATTATTTAAATTGATGAATTTAAAACCAACGTCTTTATTAGTTTCTACTTTCTTGTCATTAGCTTAAAAAAATTCAAGGTGTCTACAAAAAAATAAAATAAAAAAAAAGGTTGGTGACACAATGCCTAATGTGTTTGCCATTTATAGCTTACTTAATCATAGGAGATATTAACTAAAGTTTATATTGACTCTAAATAATATCTAATTTTAGGTAGTATATTAATGCATAAAGCTGAATCAATTACATTAAAATATCGAATTTCGTAATGGAAATATTTTGAGTAAGCCATTAATTTATCATGTTAATTACTTTTGTTAATGAACTATATTACACCATATCCAACGATACACTTATGTGAAGATCTAATGATAATATACGAAAGATATGAAGGGCTCTCATTTTTTCGAAAGCAGATATTGTACCATCTGTACAACAAAGACATGTTCAAAACAATAAATATATAACATATAAATATCTAAAACATATTTCTTAAAAAGCAACAAAGACATTTAAAAAATTTAATTTCTAAAAAAAAATTGCAATAATCTTTGAGATATATGAGAGTGTAGTAAATTATTTGAATAATTTTTAATTTATTAATTCATTCATTTATATTCATTTATACTTGCATTTTTATAAAAAAATTATGTTTATTTTGTAAGTAAACTTATACTTGTTCTTCGGGAATAATATATAATTTATAGCGTATTTTGTTATATTCATCATTAGAAAAATAATATTTTGTAAATTGTTCAATACAATTTTAAATATACAACTTTGATTAACTGAATAAAAAATATAACAAAACTATTAAGAACCCTTTAGCTTATTTAAATTCCTAAAGGCTTTTACTTTTCAATCCCATGAATCATTTTCAATCCTGAAAATTATCGGCTATTTTATTATAGCAATATTATTTTGTGTAAAATTATTTTTAAGTCACAATTTTCACTTCATAACTGTGAAAAATATTCTCAGGTTAGATGTTTAAGTGATTTTTAGATTTAAAAATTTATTGTCTTATAACTGCTTCCATGAAATATACATTAATGAAAAAATATTGTGTGCATGATCATTTGCCATAATCTTGAACCGGCTTCTCTCATCTATTTATCTATGAACATCCTAGCATTGTAACAGAATATGATTTTACTATATAAATAAATGTGACAAAATTAAACTATGGTAAAATACTAAAACTAAACTCTTTGAAATTTACTATGATATGTGGAAGATTATGTTAAATTAGATATACTGGAATTTTAATGTTAAGGTACAATCAGCTCTTCGCCATCCATTAATAAAATAAATTAAAGAAAAGCTGTATTATTATGTTAATTTGGGAAATTATATTACATATATGAAAGGATATCAAAATGAAAATATTTGGTCAATTTATTTGAGATACAGAGTGATGATGAGAAAGGTAAACAATTCATCATGATCTGCTAAACTAAGTTTGACATATCATATCGCAGGTTAATCATAAGATGCCCGTCATCTAAAGACACCGTTACATCTAGTACTTTCGATGGTACTTTGACTCTAGCATACGAATACTTATGCGCATCACATCATCTCAGGTCGTTTTGTCACAACAGTGACAAGACTATCTACAATACGGCGTGAAGATGTCCGTCTGATTAAGATCTACACGGAAGGAAACCAGCTGAGTGTGGCCCTTTTAATCGACCGCAGAGAAGTGCCAGATTGTGTTTAAAAGGGAATACCTCACATGGATGGAACATCTATGGAATTCTGTATTCGTTACAGACGAGTACCTTTTACTTTGGAGTGTCGTTCAGGTAATATTCTAATCTGGAGAGAATAACTACAGAATGTTGTGAGTAAATCATTCATAAAAAACAGGAATTTATAAGAATTAAGCATTAAGACTAGATAAACATTTACATTTAGAGTTCAATACAGAAATACTGATAGATATGAGGTGTGTGATTTATTTAAAATATGTTGACATAATGGGGTGTTGGGTCTAACAAAATTGGCTAGTAAATAAAATTTTTGGTAATAAATCACGGATAAAAAATGACTGTCCAGTTGAAACTACTGTTTTACACCTATAAGGTAAATCTGGGCATTCATTTATAAAGCAAGATGCATCTCTACCAACTCCATTGATTGAAACTTTAAATAAATCAGAAAAAAACCTTGTTCCACACACTTGCCTTGTTCCCATTTATGTGTTCCACAACTTTTAGATGAAAGGAAGATACCAAAATGCATTACAATTGGGGTAGGGCCTGTTCTATTAAAAATATTTCTTATTAAATTATGTTTAGTAAACATCCTAAATTTTTAATTACCATCGGAGTCCACGGTAAATTTTAAAATTATTTATACATTTCTATACATAATAGTAATACAAAACATTAATTTAAATATCATGTTTATTTTTTTTTTTTTATTTTGTTTGCAAGTTAGACACTAAATCCAGTTTTATTATAACATTTAGAGGAGAATGTAACAAAGAAGAGATAATATCAAAATTTCTTATACAAAACTAAAAGATGGTGGCATTTTTTATATCAATTCAAGCAGTCGAAATTTCACAATATGTGAATAAAAAAATGAACATTTTAAATTACACCACATTATTGAAAAATACGAAAGATTCTAATCACATAATGAGTCATTTCTCTTCAAATTAAGAATAGTTTTATTATGTAACATATGTAAATTTTTTTATAAAAATAGAAAAATAGCTATCAACTAAAAGTTTTGATAAAATAATCATTTTATTGTTAAATATTTATTAATAAAATTAATATTTATTTAATGTCTAATTATGATATACTAGAAATTTCAAAAATTTGTAAATTTCCATTATGTACAAAGTATGAATAGTATAGTCCTACACTCAATGCATGGCACAGTCTATAAATATATTCATAATTAGAATGTGTGTACAACATAAGATAATTCATTCAAGGAACAGTTGAACAGTTGTTTTAAGTATATTAGAAACTTTATTAAAATATATATATATATACATAATATAAATATAAATATATATATATATATATATATATATATATATATATATATATATATATATATATACACATATATATATAGTATATATATATATGTGTGTGGGTTTGGTGTGTGTAACTTATATTATTAAATAAATTGTGGATAGTAAATATACATTGTTTGCTTAGAATTATGTCTTAACATAAAATTAGCTGTTAGTTGTTTATAATAAATTAAGTTTAAATTGGTCTACGCATATGTGTGAAAATTTAATTTGAAATATACTGTAAGATATAACTAACAAATTAAGTACAGTGTAAGAAATTATTTTATAAGGAATAAAATTTTATGGTAAAGTAAACAAAGTTTAGTTTAGATTAACATAAAATTTGCAAGACATAAACATAACACATAAATTTTAACATAAAATTTGCATTTTAGATTAACATAAAATAGAGTTCATATATTACCCACTTTAATTGGCTTATATTGTTTTATATTTAAGTTACATTTTATCATACTGATAAAATTATCTAAGTAACTAAAATGCTAATAACTAACAGGAATTATTTCTGTCATTGTTACAGGAAATACATTTGTTTAAATTTGATGATACACAAAAGCCTTAGAATAAGATTGTGTGTTCCATATTTATTTTTCATATAAAGTGGTATTTAAGAGTGTATTATTCAGTAAGAATTTAATTAGATATTTCTCGTTTGATATTTGAAATTTAAAAATATTTTAAGAAAATTGGCTACGAAAAATGATTTACAATTTACTTGAGGAACAATTAAAAATGGCGATGATTATCAAACTAAATGTAATTGCAATTGTTCTAATTAAAATTGGAACTGAAAAATTTTTTAAATCTTTTAAATTTAAAAAAAAAAATTTAAATTATCAAGAATGCAAAAAACTAACCAGAATTATTTCTGCCATTGTTACAGGAAATACATTTGTTACAAATTTGATGATACACGAAAGCAATGGCATATGAATCTGTGTTTCATATATATTTTTCATATAAAGTGGTATTTAAGAATGTATTATGAACAGTAATAATTTTATTAGATAATTCTCGTTTGATACTTGAAATTTTAAAATATTTTAAGAAAATTCGCTACGAAGAAAGTCTTATACAATTTTCTAGTGGATCAATTAAAATTGACAATGACAATAAAAATAAATTTATTTACAATTGTTCTAATTAAAATGTGAACTGAATTTTTTTTTTAAATAGTTGTGATGCAATATGTTTAACATCATTTGTTTAAATAAACCAATGTTGTTTAAACAAACTGTAAGTTTTAAATGCTTCAGGAATTAAAGATATTGTTAAGGCACGGTAATATTTGATATTTTTCTACGGAAATGTGGAGTAAAATTTTCGAATTTGCCACAAAGCAATCCAATTAAAATGGCAGATAACAACGAAATTCGATATGCAATCCATTTAAAGATTTCGGAATAACTTAATAGCGTGAATGTTAATCAAATATTGCGTAAACAAATAACTACCTTTCAAAATATTCATTGAAATTGCTTGAATCTAGCCATCGGCTATGGATGAATTTGATATATTTGAAAAGTGGTATGTTTTTCTTTACTCTTGCGATATTTATTCGAGAAATATCGGATTAATTTACTAATTCCAAACCATCTCTTCGGGGTATCAAATATTGATTAAATTTGTTTACCGGAATGATTACGTTAATTAACATGGTTCCCTTAATAATCTTAACTTTTTCCTTGTTTATACAAATCACACTTTTTAAATATTTGTGCTTATTAGCATTTATCATGAAAGTAATTCCGTATTATTAGTACTTCTAAGCTGCATTATTTTGTCAAATATTAAATTTTTTTTTCTTTGTATCAAAATATTTAAGCGTGTGTCATTAATAGATTACAATGTTGATCACAATTTTGCTACTCGAAACAGTATATACCAATAATATTATTTGAAGCATACTCATATATACGTACTATGATTTATACAAAAAAGAGCTATCTGTAAACCTGATTACAAGATAATTAATTCATATGCAAATATTTGATCCTAGCTATTGCATCTTACTCCCACATAAGCTTCTGAAACTGAAATTCAAAGCATGGTTGAAATAGAATTGTTGGTATATGTATTGAGAGCATTTCAATAATATAATACGATAAATTATATGGTTCGTGAATTGAAATTTATATCAAAATCAAAAATTAAATGAAATTAGCAATATTGCGAAATATACTGGCAAAAAATAACTGTGCATAACTTATTGAAACATAATTAATATGTTTTGCATACTATTTTATGGTAATTATGTCAGTGAAAACATGTCAAAAGTCAATGAAAACAAATGCTAGAAACACAACATGCATATTTTTTTTTTTTATTTCCAATGGCAGGGCAAGTACAAGAAGAATAAAAATAGTAATAATAACAAAAATAATAAGGAAAAAAAAACAAAAGAATAAACGTCCAAAAAAAAAAATGCAAAGATGACCGAAAGTCATTGCCTTAAGAGTTCTCTCGCACGCCAGTAAAGCGCTGTCTCCGAGTCGCCGTGAAGTACCGCACATCGTTGGAGGTGGTCTCTGTTCATTGGGTCTGTTGAACCACATAGGGGACAGCCAGGATTCGAAAAGATTTTAATGCGACGGAGATGTTCTGCTAGACAGTCGTGGCCAGTCAGAAGTCGGAACTGGGCAACAGCATGCCGTCGCGGATTGCTGGGTATTGCTAAAAGATTTTCAGCTCTCCAACGCTTTGACTTAATCTTATCTTGAATTTGTTTGAGTGCAACGTAGACCCACCTCCTCGTTGGTGCACACTGGACAGCGTTCTTGTAACGGCAAAGTGGTCTGCAGCTTCAGGCAGTTCTTTTTTTTTTCTACAACATGCATATTAAAAAAGAAATATCATTAGTGAATATTTTGTACCAATACCCATAAATTTCAGAAAAATCAATAGTACCTATCCTCATCTTGTAAAAAATAAATAATCTTCTTTTCAATTTCCTACAATAATATTAAGAAATAAATGGCCAAATTATGTTCTTTGTTTCTTAAATATCGTAATCTATTCTGAATATGATTTACATAATAATCTTTCTTTACATCTTATTCTAATTTCAATTATAAACTTAATTTTTCGATTTCTTTATGAATTTTCGCTCCTAAATTATTTTTCTTAAAACAATTATTGTAAAATAAACAACAAAAATTTAATTAACTTTATTTAATCCCTATTATATGCATTCATTTTGTCAAAAATTTAATACACAAAATAAACATAGATTCTATGATTTTGACTATGATTTTGATTCTATGACTTGCTCATTCAAGAAAAAGTTTATGATTATTAAGTCCCCCTCTCCCCATCTGAATGAAAATAAACATATATAGAATCAGATGAAACAACCTAGTGAGTGTATAGAGTTCAAGATGACGAAAAAAATCTAACTTCTCATCTTATTTAAAAATGCTTATTCTTGTTAGCTTTTTAACCCAACAAAAATTAATCTACGATAATCAAAAGGAATAACAGTTATGTGGTATATTATGTCTTACCCATAGGGAAAACGTGAATAACCTTTAACCTGCAACAACTTTACACTACCCGATTTGAAGGATGGTATCTGGCAGATTACCATTCACCAGATTAAAGTCTGCAGATTACCATTTACCTTCTACCTTACTTAATCCCTTGAAATGATTACCCAACATATAAATTTATATTAACTCTAATTATAGATATGGAAACTGTCAGCTTAATATCCTTTACCGTGTTTGAATCCCAATTTCCACAAAGTTTATCACCCAAGCTATAATTAGTTAATCAACCAAGTCATCCCAATTCTGTTTATATGTACCTGTTTTTCATTTTGAGAGGGTCACATATCTTTATATGTTTTTTGTCGCATATGTTATATACATATATGTATATGACATATTATGTTTTATCCATGGGGGGGGGCTATATAACCTCTACACTGCTGCCACATTACACTTCCGCAAATTGGAGGAGAGCATCTGAGTCACAAGACAGCAACCCTTGCAGATTTCCATTCTGTTTTCACCTTTCTTAATTCATCGAAAAGACTATCCGACTATAGATATATCCAATAAGTTGTCAGTCATGCCAATCCTGTTAACCTCCAACCTGTTTTTCATTTTGAGAGGGTTACATATGTCATATATAGATATATATATATATAGATAGATATAGATATAGATATAGATATGGCGTATTATGTATTATCCATGGGGGAATATATATAACCTCTATACTGAGGCCGCATTACACCACCGCAATTTGAAGGATGGCATCTGGATCATAAAACATACAACCCTGCAGATTTCCATTCTCCTTTCACCTTTCTTTATCCATCGAAACTTTTATACCGCGTATACATTTCTAGTATCTCATCTACATACAGATATGGGAACTATCGACTTAGTATATTTGCCGTGATTCAAGCCGAAATTGCACAAAGGTTATCAACCAAACTATATCCAATAAGCTATCAGCCAATCTCATCCTAATCCTCTTAAAATGTACATGTTTTTCATTTTTAGAGGATCACAATTATTTCTTTTATATATGATCTGAAAAAACACATAATTAAGACATGCTGATAAATATTATATGTAATTTCTTTAGCATTTGCTGGTGGAAATATATTAAGAATTTGTTTTTTTGGGGCTTTTATCACCTAAAAGAATGATTTAATTAATAAACTTAAATTGCTTTTAGGCCCAATTGTTACCATATATTTGATACAAACATCCTTTAAAATTGCCTTTACCTTGTATTTATACTTAAACTAAAAATTCACTCACACAAGGTATATCCATAATTTAAGAATTAGTTTCTTTATGTTTCTGTTATTATTAATAAACATAAACCACAAACTAAGATCCATTAGTAAATAATTAAGTTGCATTATTAGTTAATATTTAAGAAGATAGAAAAATATGAAACTTTGTATTAAAATAAAAATCAGTATTAATATTTATTTTAATAACTTTGCATTAATTATATTTTTTATAAATTTAACTATTTAACTTTTAAATTTTAACTATTAATAATTTTGAATTAATTATAAATTTTTTTATTTTCTATATTATTGCTAAAGACCTAAATGTATAATAATATAATATTAAATTACTTTAAAGGCTTTAAATTATTTTTTCATTGACTGCTTAACAAATAAAATTCCTACCTAAATAATTGCTTAAAATATTTATATTAGGTACAAAAATAAATTTTTATTCATATTCATTTTTTTAAATTCAATGATTTATTTATATTATTAAAAAAATTAAAATCTAAAAAGATTTTCAGCATACAAAATAATTTATATTTGCATTAAAAAAACCTTTTATATTTATTTATCGTTTATGATAAATAAAAAAGATTTTTAATTCCAGTGTTTAATATTTTGACAAGCATTTTAAATAAATATTATGTTAAATAAATATGATTGTTGAGCATACAACTATTATTTCACGAAATATATCCACAAATATGTGATATTACTACAATCTTTAATATACAGATTATAAATTTTGAAATAATATTTATTTAAGCTTAACTCTAAGCTTTGAATTCATTTATAGTTTTTTATTAATATTTAAGGAATTTCTTAATTTTTTTTGTTTTTTGTTTTTTAAATAATAAATGAGGAATAATTAAAAGATTATTTTAAGCTATAAAGTTGATGTGGAGTACTCTAGATAAATATATATATATATATATATATAATAGTTATTTTTTAATGTTATTTTTTAATCGTGAAAAATAATTTAAATTTATCTTAGTAATAATGTTAATTCAAAAATGAGATTTAGACATTAATTTAAAAATTGAATTTTGTTTCTTTAAAAATTACAATATTTAAAAAAAAAAAACTCTTTAGTTTATTAATTATATTTTTTTTATTTATTTAAAAATAATATTTTTTTACTTTATTAAAAATTATAACATCTTATATGTAGGAATTATATTAGAAAGGCAAATGAAAATTTTATATTTTTATAAAACAGAAATGCGAAACCAGAATAAATGAATTTTATCTGTAAAAATTAAATATGAATAGTATCGATATATCTCAATTCTTATTTTTCTTATATATTTTAAGCATTATTCTTGTGATTTAAACCATTATTTTAATTAAAAATTAATTATAAAATAAAAATAAATTTATGTAAATTTTCAATATATCACAAAGTTATTTTGATAATAGTACATAATGTGTAAAATTTGCACACTTTTGCTACTATTATCGAATTTAATACTCCTGTCTCATGTAGTCTAACTTGTGGTTAATAAAGATTATTTTTGGACTGGAGTTATTGCAATCCAAATATCACTATAAAATGTTAAATATTATTTTAAAATATAAATCATCTGAAATGCAAATTGGAACAAATAATTTGTTTAGATATTTATAAAATGATAAACTTATTTCTTAAAAACTATAGTTGTTCATTTAACCGTATGTACATTTACATATTTGTACGAACTGCAATTCATTAAACATTTTTCTTTTAATTTATTTTATAATTTTCTCTAAAACTAAGGTAGAAATACACTGGTGTCCAAAATTATCCATTAGTGCATATGTGGTTTTTATGTGAAGGTAGACGAAATCTAAGTCGGAATGGCAAAAACACAATATGCGAGTGTAAAGCATTTATAAAATAAGCAAACAATATAAAAGAAAGATAATCTTTTATATTATAAAATAAATACTTTAAAAGGAAATTGGACAAAAAGAGGAGTTCACAAATTTAGTGAAAAACAAATGAATTAAAAAGAGGATGAGACAGTTTAATAAAGTGTTTGATCACCTCTAATAATCAGGCACATTGTAAAACAATTTTCCATACTCGCTATAACATTGTGAAGGACTAGAACGATCAAATAACTCAAACATTACATCACATCGAACATGTACAGAGAACAATTTTAAATTCTGAAAAACAATTTGGTGGGTGTAAATGTCTGCAAGTTGTCTCCTCGAGCATATTCTACACATGTTTGATAATATTATAGATCAGGTGAGTAAGCATGCCACGGCATATATTGGACATTTTACATTTTAAGGAAGTCGTAGATCATGTTCTAGCGAACAAAGAACTCGTTAACATCCATTAATATGAAGTCAGGACCAGAAGCACCTTAAAAGAGCCTAACAGCACTTTAAGGTTCAAGAACTTCCTCTCTGTATCTTTTAGCAGTCATACATAGGAAAGTTTGTGCGGCAATCCAGCATGATACAGGTCCACACCATAATTTCACGTGACAGAAAATAACGTTTATCTGGGTAAAGCGAGTCCCAAGTTCTCTCCATATCATAATTCAATGAGAATAAGTATTCAGAATAAAGAAGTATTTTTCACTGACCGTCACATTGGCTCAATGTTCCAAACTGAAGTGCTGATATTCCAAACTTCAATTTAAACGAAAGCGTTTTTGCGCAGATATGAGGGTAACATAAACAACTGGTTGTCTGGAATAGATACCAATCGTATACACAATTTGTCTGGAAACTTGCAGTCATTTGTCACCTGTGAGTGCTAAACCCAATTTTTTCACACAACTGTCCTCTGATGTCGTACAGTTATTCCCAGATATCGGCCTTTGCGAATGATTATGCTTTTTAGTCGACTCGCTACTAGTTGTCAGTTAATATCTCCAATGCTTCGAATCCTCTTCCACAGTCTTCGTATCACGCATTGGGCACATTCAGAATTAAAGATTTCTGATCATACAGATTCCAACATTCCAAACGTTATTTTTTTTTTTTTCTCTTTCGTAACATAGTTAGTTATGGATAGTTGGTATCTTTTTGCCATTATTATCCTGTCTGATCGTTAACAACGTTCCTTCGCACATCATTTGCAGAAACCTGTCTGAACAGTTTATACCACGTGAGTCAGAATTTACACATTACCACGTCAGCATGATAATATCAACTGAAATATTTTGCATGAAGACAATATTTCAGTTTAAAAATGATTCAAAATAAGCGCTTTCGGTCAATTTTACAATATTTAATCACATCTTCCAGCATTTTACAAATTATATTTAACTTTTAGACTCAAGTGTAAACATTTATTTTGTCCAAATGAATTCAGATTTTCATATAAAATACAGCATTTTTTTTAAATACATTATTCAAATACTAATTTAAAATGGTAATCATAAAAGTAAAAGTCAAAAGGTATTATTTCGCTATAAAGGTCTCATGACTTTGACTTTTATAGCGTAAGAATAACCGATATACTTCTGAATAACTTGAACCAATAATAAGTTTACCCATGAATAATTATATTCAATCATAACTATACCCATGAATAACTAAACCCAATAAAAACTTTTTAGCAAATAAAATCAAATACTAGTATTACAAGTGAATTCAGCAAACGTACATAATTACAATTCTGTAAAATATACATCAAAGGAAACACATTTTTTTATCACGCTATCATTATAGAAAATTAGTTTCATCATCTCGTATTATTTTAAATCTTAGTCTTACACAAAATTCCTATTAATTTTGGAAGCAAATTCACAGTGAAAATAAGTCAACTGAGGTGATAATTTGAAATTCAATGAACAAAGTGGGATAAAGTCCTCGAAATGACATGCTTAAAGTGGAAGAAGGGATTGCAAAAAACTTTAAGGGATGCTTACTCGAATCATCCAGAAAGTCACTGACAAAATTATCAGACAGAGTTACAAAGTTGAAATTACTTATGAATCATGTATGAAGAAGAAAATTTCTTGTGGATAATGTGAAAGTTAGGCAAAAATTAAGAAAATAAATAACATGAAGAGAACTACTATGATTGGTGCCAAAATGTTTGTCAACTTTATACCTGTTTGAATTTTAATGCCAATAATTGCTTGCGTTAAACAAAAAATTTATATATATGTATATCTATCTATCTATATATCTAAAATCCCTATAAAGATATACAATGAGTGTGTGTGTATCTATATTTACAATATTATATAATACAAAATTATTTTGAGTAACATATATACTATTTATAAAGCATAAAATACTAATTTTATCATTTTGTTATCTTCCAAATAAATTGCTGAAAGGAATGCATGCATGATACAATTGGTTTACTAATAAAAAATATATACAAAAAAAAGGAAATTAATTACCTTTAAAAACATGTGGAATCATTACTAAATTGTATAGTGAAGATTACAAAAATAAGTATGTATATCATAAAAGCTTGGTACTGATTTTATATTACCCATGATAATAATACTGAGCAAAGCTTAGAAATTTAATTAGAAACAAAATCAACTTCCTAATACATTTTGATATCTTTGCAATTAAATTTCAAAATGAAATGCATGTATGCATATTTTGTTTACTCCTAATGGAGCACTAAGCGGAGGAGGTAACAACAAATAAAAAAAAAGGAATGTAAACACTCTGAAGAGTATAAAAAAGATTGTTTCAAAGTTTTGTAAAGCTTAAATAAGGGAAAGAAAA
Source organism: Caerostris extrusa (assembly GCA_021605095.1). NCBI lineage: Eukaryota > Metazoa > Arthropoda > Arachnida > Araneae > Araneidae > Caerostris > Caerostris extrusa. The sequence continues at coordinate 25,194 of BPLR01003226.1, read as the reverse complement.
TGTTGAAACAATTCCATGCTTTCTGTACAGAAACTATTTGTGAAATATTTATAAAATACACAAAATTTTCAATATTTATAAATTAATGGTATAATTTCTATCATTTTGTCACTTTCTAAATAAATTGCAAAAATTAATCTAAAATAAAAAAAAAAAAATAAAGTAATTACCTTCAAAACTTGACCAATTTAGCTTACAAATTATATAGTAAAGATCAAAATAAGTATGTATACAATAAAAGCCTTGTACGTGATTTTATATTACCCATGATAATAACACTGAGCAATGCTTAGAAATTTAATTAGGAAACAAAATCAACTTCCTAATTTATTTTGATATCTTTGCAATTAAATTTGCAGAATGAAATGCATGTATGCATATTTTGTTTGCCCCTAATGGAGCACTAAGCGGAGGAGGTAACAACAAATAAAAAAGGAATGTAAACACTCTGAAGAGTATAAAAAAGATTGTTTCAAAGTAAAAGTGTCTGATAATATTAATATAAAGGAAGAAAATGTTGAAACAATTCGATGCTTTCTGTAGGGAAGTTAAACCTAAAAATATAAGGACACAATTTTTCTATTTCTCTCTCTCTCTCTCTCTCTCCTCTCTCTCTGTATATATATACATATATATTAATTAATTAATAATTAATTACTTTATAATTATTAATTACCTTCAAAAACATGAGAAAGCATTACTAATTCTATAGTAAAGCACCAAATAAGTATGTATATCATTAGAGCTTTGTACGGATTTTTATATTACCCATGATAATAACACTGAGCAATGCTTAGAAATTTAATTAGGAAACAAAATCAACTTCTTAATAGATTTTGATATCTTTGCAATTAAACTGCAGAATGAAATGCATGTATGCATATTTTGTTTGCCCCTAATGGAGCACTAAGCTGGAGGAGGTAACAACAAATAAAAAAGGAATGTAAACACTCTGAAGAGTATAAAAAATATTTTTCAAAGTAAAAAGTGTCTGATAATGCTAATATAAGGGAAGAAAATGTTGAAACAAATCGATGCTTTCTGTAGGAAGTTAAACCTAAAAAATATAAAGACACAATTTTTTCAAATCTATTTCTCTCTCTCTCTCTCTCTCCCTCTATCTCTTTCTCTCTCTCTATATATACATATATATTAATTACTTAATAATTGATTACTTTATAATTAATTACCTTTCAAAGGCATGAGAAATCATTACAAATTCTATAGTAGAGGACAAAATAAGTATGTGTATCATAAAAGCTGGTACTGATTTTATATTACCCTAGATAATAACACTGAGCAGTGCTTAGAAATTTAATTAGAAAACAAAATCAACTTCTTAATAGATTTTGATATCTTTGCAATTAAATTTTCAGAATGAAATGCATGTATGCAAATTTTGTTTACTCCTAATGGAGCACTAAGCGGAGGAGGTAACAACAAAATAAAAAAAAGAATGTAAACACTCGGAAGAGTATAAAAAAAAAGATTGTTTCAAAGTAAAAGTGTCTGATAATGCTAATATAAGGGAAGAAAATGTTGAAACAAATCGATGCTTTCTGTAGGAAGCTAAACCCGGGAGCAGTAGCGGAGGATAGACGCATTAAGAACACCTCCTTTTTTTTTTTAACACGAAATAAATGAATTACAAATTCCTCCCGACTTTCTCAGCGAACAAAACTACATCACGCAACTTTGAGAAAAGGTACATCGGGAAAACTTACGAGCAAAACTAATTTGAAGTTGCACTTTAAAAGTACGTACATTAAGACGATGGCTTTCCTGCAAAACTGCATTTTTAATGATATGTTTGGAGTATCTTGTGCATTAACTTCTGCTGCTGCGAGAAAATATCAGTTTTTAAAAAGGTTCTGCATGGATTAAAGAACGTCTTGAAGAAAACATATTTTATTAATTTGCAACTTTCGAGTTCATTTAAAATTCTTTTAAACGAAATAATTTTAACACAAAATATAAGATTTTTTTTTTTTTTCCTATCCCCCTCATGAGATTTGAAATTACATTTGTACAATTTCGTCAAATCTGATTTTCAGTTAGTTAGAGTTTCTTTCTCTGTGTTTTGCAAAAGAAATTCTACGAATTCTCTTCAGATTCTTTGTTAACATAATTCATCTTTTTTTTTCACTAATATTTCAAAGACTTTGAGCAATACAGCTAATTAAGAATTAAAAAGTCAACAAAAAAAAGTTGTTGACAGGAGTTTGTTTTTGGAATTTCATACTTATTTAGTTATTTTTAATTCATGTTTCTGAGATTCTTTTAATCAGACCAATATGCAAGTTTATAAATTTTTAATTTTCTTTTCTTTTAATTTCTAATTCATTTATTAATTTTTAAGCATTAGTTTTTAGAAAACACTATCAATAATTTTTATTCAAGAAATAAAAATTCCCTCGAAAAATTTGCTTGAAAAGTCCCAATTCCTTCAAAAAATATTTAACTTAGATGTAGGAAAGGGATAATTTGAATGAGTTTTTAAGGAACAGCATTTCCAGATTCCATTTTTATTTATAATAAAATTGTCCATTATTATTGGTCTCTATATAATTACATTTAATTTACTGCTTCCAATATCAAGAGAACTTAAAAACGTTAGAATTTCTTTTTTAGTATATCTAGCATAAGTTTCTTATGTCTTAGTCATATGGCTCACAATATAAATACATCCCATGGCTCACAACATTCAATTACAACATATTTTGAAAATTTTAAAAATTTTTCGCTGGAAACTTAAGTTTTTAAAATGTTTTATGCAGAATTGCATAAAATTTTCTTTATGCAACTTCTTCAATTCTTTTTATGTAGAATTGCTTCACTTACAAGGTTTTAAGTTCTTTTATATTTTTTTCTTTAAATGAAGAAATAATTTATTGCGGACTTCTTACCTTCGTTTAAAAATGTGTCAGGGTTACAACAGTGTTTGTTAACGTTGATTTGAATGACATTTGCTTTTTTTTTCCTAAATAAAGAAAAGCATTTAGCATATATAATTTTAAAATTTCAATAACATTTTCATATTCAGAAATTGTTAATTTAAATTCAATTATGTGTTCCTCAATTATTAAATTTTCGTCTTATTTGTATACATCTAATTAAGAATTAAAAAGCAAAATAAAATGCTGTTGCTGAGAATTTTTTTTTGTATGCCATATTTATTTAGTTATTTTTAATTCATATTTCTGAGATTAATTTTATTATACCTAAATATAATTTTCTTATGTCTTAGGGTCATATCTCTCACACAATATATTTCGAAAAATCTTTTAAATATTTTCCCTGAAAATTTAAGTTTTTGAAACCCTTTATATATATATATATATTTACATTACATACCAGTTTTCAGCTCTTTTATATATTTTTTAATTTAAATGATGAAATTATTTATTGTGGAATTTATACTTTCGTTAAAAAATTTTTCTTTTACAACATTCTTAAGTAAATGCTATTTCGAAGGACATTTCTTTAATCCCTAAACTAAGAAAAACTTTTAGCATAAATAATTTTAAAATTTCAATACTATTTTCACTATCAGAAATTATTAATTTACATTCAATTATATGTTCCTGAACTATTAAATTTTCATCGTATCTGAATAAGTGAGCAAATTCAAAATTTCCACGCCAAGAATATATTTAAACCCTTTTCGTCCGAATTGAATGAGGTCACTGTATTCCAATTAATATATGTAGCTAATCAATAGGAACAGATTGGTTGTTAATTTAGTTGGTTTGTTATAAATAGTATGTTGTTATATTTATTTTACATTACATAATAAAAATTAAATTAAAATAAAACATGTAAATACATTATATATTTATTATAATATATTTTAGTTTGCGTCGATAGTTCATTTTCATTCAAAATGAGATTTTTTTAAAAATTTCTACAGAAAATATGTTTTATTCCTGTTCTTCCCTTCTATAATCTTATGAGGAAAGGAAATTTATGCATTATGCAAATATTTTCTTTTCTCTTACTTAAGTTATTATTTGTGTAATCAAACTATGCAAAGTTCTGGACAAAAGTCATTTAATAATCAATAATAATAATAATGAAAAATAATAATAATAGTCATCAAATTATTAATTTTTAATGTCCTTAGAAAATAATTAGTTTTAATTTCGTCTAAAGACTTTAAAAATTTTAAATATTTTTATATTATTATATTATATATTATTATATTATTTTAAATCCTTTTCAATATTAAACTTTTATTTTTCCGCATCATTTTTAAACGTATTTTTTCCGATTAATCCTTTATGGCTTCGGTATAAATTTGCAAACTGGGAGAAAACATATCTAATCATTATAAGATAAGCTTTATATCTTATATTTTAATAATTTATTTTATTTTATTTTAATGTTTATTACATCTAATATTTTTTTTTCTAAGTTTAAAATTATTTATTTACTCATTTTTTTATTCATTGAGGGATTTTTATTCTTAGTAACGGAAATTATTAGTACATAACTGCTTTAATAATGACACAATCAATCATTTTTAGAAAAGAACAGTTTATGGTAGATTATTTGCTTTTTGGGCTATACAAGTGCAAAGAAGGAAATACAGAAGATTGATATGAACTGCAAATCAGTAAACTCATTTTGTATGCAGCATGCTGCTTTTACTTGATTTTAAGAAAAATGGCTTAAAGCATTTAAAAACTAAAACATATAATCTGCCCATTTAAGTAAAATGCCATACTCAAAGCAGGATTGTCCGAGGTTCAAAAAATGACAGCAAAACATTTTTGACTTCTTTTTTAGAGACGTGTTTTTTAACAGACGAGATCGTTTATTAAAAAATAAATAATAAAGTTCAGCAAGACATTTTCAGATATTAATCCAATATGATTTCAAAAGAGAATTTAGGTAATTAGGCATTATATTTCATTGCTCAGAAATAATGTCAATGGTGGAAATTATTTTAAACTTGTCCAAAACTTCAATACGTGTTGAACATAATACTTACTTTTATGGATATCGACAGGATAAATTCTGATAGATGAAAATTTTTGTGGCTTAGGAAATTGAAAAAGAAGGAGGAGTACCTTGTATTCATCATGAGCAATCAGTGAGAAAATAATGGGAAGAAATCAATGGATATTTTCTAAATTTTGACGTGAAAATCTTAGTCTAGTATAGTATTTCATCAATAATAACGCTGAATCTTCTGCATATTTTTATAGTGGAGAATGGCTCGAGGACTTTATGCCCAGCAATGGAAAAAAAATCCATTGATTTACGTCTCACAATATTGTATTCAATAATATTTGTTATATTTCATCTTAATTGCAGTTTTTATTATGAAAGACTATCTTTATTTTATCTTATTAATGGGAAATCCGTTGCTGTTTATAGGAACTATTGTTTATCATTTGTAGCAATTTTTTTTACTTTAGAGCTGAAATAAACTGTATAAAATCAAGTTTTTATGCATATCTAAATCGAAAATTCCATTTTAGAGCACAGGAGCTTTTTATTTTTTGTATTGCATATATCAATGATTGTAAAAAAAAATGTCGTAGAGGATAAAGCTTTAATATTTAATGAGAGATTTATGAATAACAAATAAGAATTAGTAAAATATAATAATATAAAATATACATTATCATAAATATTTTGCTGTTAATGATAAAATAAGCAACACATATCAGTGATATTTCTATTTTTTAAATTTCATAAAAGGCTTAAATGTGAATTGAAAGAAATTGTCTATTAAATAAGGATTACCTGTATATTATAAAAATAATATTTAACTATTATTTCATTATTAGTTTGAATAAATTATATAAAATGTATTATCAATTATTTTAAGCATTAAATATATAGTGAGAGAACAAATATAAAGCATTATTATCACTATTATTTAATTTTATGTTTCTTTCCGTATATTTCTTATATTTTTTATCCGTATGTATCTTATTTATACGTTCCATAAACTATAGGAAAATTAATGGTGCATGTCTGTTTTCAATTTTAAATGCATATATATATATATATATATATTCTCCATGAAGAATTCCCCATTAAAATCTCAGAGATTATTATTTCATGTAATACAAATCCTATTTATATTTATTGAGTGCTATTTTTTATTTTCAAAACAATATAATTATTTTGCTTAATATAATATATTAGCGATTATGATAATTACAGTTAACATATCATTAAAATTAATGTTATAGTGTTGTTTTTGTTATCTGATACAGATAAAACTATTTTTGAGATTTTTTATTCTATTCCATTTTGATGCAATTTTTATTATTAAATGCGTAGATAATTTATACTTCTTATATTAAAATCTAAATATTTTAAATTTATATTGTGTAAGTGTATTGTTTCCGTGTTTATGTAAATATGTAATTTATATTTTTATGATTAATAACTAAAGTAAAATAACTTTTTGATTAAAAAAACTTTATCCTAACATCCGCTACATCGGCTGTTCCTAATCCTACATCTAGGCTGTTCATTTTGTATGGCTCAAAATATTGCAAATCATCTGAAATAGCATTTGCAAAATATTTTCTAAAGTGTTTATCTGACTTATTTTGTTTTTTTTTAAGATCATAAGTAAATACCAAAATTATCACTGACATTAAAAACCCATTAAATAAATAACTGTTTTGATGAAAGATTTTCTTATAATATTAAAACTGCTTTTCTATTTTTTTTCCAGTGGTCCGTGCAAATATCAAGGGCCTTCTTTGTCCACGAGCCACCCAACAAAAATGTTGTTTTACAACAACACAGGGGCCGTAATCCCTTGTGTAGTGAATGGCACACCGAGGCCAGAGATAACATGGACGACATCGGACAATTTAACGGCAGTGCCCATAGCGGGGCTCCGTGACACCAGGCCGGATGGATCCCTGGTCTTTTCGCCATTTAGGCGGAGGGATTACCGTCAAGACGTGCACTCAGCAACCCTATAGGTGCTCAGCTGCGAATGTCGTGGGTAGCATCGCAAGCAGGGAGGTGCATGTGAGGGAGAAGAGAGTATTTAATATTCTTATGATATTCATAAGTTAATATCGAACCGAACCGTTATCGTCTCGTAGAAAATGTACTGCACCATAATCATCTCGCATAGTATGTGAGATTATCATGTATTAATCATCTCGTAGAACTAATGCACCATTATCATTTTGTACAAAAAGTTATACTTAAAGCAATCGGGTTTCTCATAGTATTCAATCCATTTTATCAAAAACCATTCAATCCATTTTGTCAAAATCAAACCATTCCTATGGTTGATGTAAACACATAGTAATTGTATTATTGAAACTGTGCTCAATCAGATATTTGTTTCGCTTTGATTAATTTTTTTGTATTACAATTTAAGATAGACCAATACATTAATTGATTATTTGTTTAAAAATATTAAGTAATTCTTCAAATCAAGGGTACTAGGGATTATCAGCAAAAATTTACAATTACATTGATTTCAAAAATAGTTTAATTAAATTTGCTTATAAGGAATTATTAACATTAATGCATTCTCTTTAACCTAAAATAAACAAATCAATTGACAGATGAGACTCCAATATCCCAAGTTAAAGCCGAACTGGTAAATTCTGAGTTTAAAATCTAGTTAATAAATCACTACACTGGTTTAGTTAAAGTAATACAATTTGACAAATATTTTACTTTTATATCAAGCATTCGTATTTTATTTAATATTTAATTCATAATTTTAGTTCTGCAAGGTATAAGTAATTTCTGTATGGAAATTTCGACTAACATTATTTAATTTATCAATGCTATTTTTCAGCTGTTATAGCAATTCAGTCGATCATTGAGATTAGTATATTTAGATTTAAAAAAATACATCACAAATATATTCGGATCACCAAATATAAGTAAATTTAAAGAACTGAATGTAGAGTTAAAATTAAATACAACTGAAAGAAAAATAATAAAAACCCGAAATATCACAGTAATGAAATAAAAACCGCAAAAATAATACATTTAGAATATTTCCAGGAAAATTTGTCATTAATATTTGGAAAATATTAGTAGTAGTAGAAGAATAAAATATCACACATTAAATTACTTCGACATATTCTTTTTAGTAATCACAACGATGTAATGCATTTTCTTTCCAAAAAATAATAATTTTAAACAAAAAATAATATTTATGTGATAGATACATTGTAGACAAAAATTTATTCTTCTAACTAAATTCAATTAAAATTTCCAATATTTATTTTTTATCAATATTTTCAAGGTTAATTTATATTTTATAAAAAATATATTAAAATATGTATAACTTATTCAATCAGTTGTTGATTTTAAACTTTATTTTAGAAATAAATAGGGAAACTTTACTTGCATTGCTTTTAATATTAGATGACATAAGCAAATTATGCTCCACATATATACATAAGATATTGAACATAAACCTGTACATGTTATAAATATACTATAACGATTTACTGAAGGCTTTGATTTACAATTGTTTACATGCGCAACACATATTATTCAATATCAGCGGCAACCCATCCTTCATTCGTCAGAACCACCTACAACGATTTTCCATAAACATGAGCAACGTCATCCCGCGTAACATATTAATGAAACGCATTATCCTGACAGGTGATCGGGTGCACTAATATCACGCATTAAATACAGTTGCAAATCACATTATGAATGATCCCGACGTGCAATGACAGGTGCGGTGTCAAGACGTCGAAGCCCCTCTGTGTAAGCGTACAGGGACAACAATCTGATTACGTGAGTGCTATGCAATCCGTAAACTTATGAAATTACTGAGGATACCTACCTGCTGAAGACTGTAAAACTTTTAGAACTGTCATAATTTTTAAGGAGATTAAATAGTGCATGGATACATTCCGCCAGTAAAGTATAGAATACGAAGTTTTTATTATATAATTAACATAGACTTTAGACATATTTTACAGTTGAGTTATATACTTGAATATGATAGGAAGTAGCTTAAATACAATTTTAATTACGTGAATGGCTGATGATTTGTTATTTTAAAGTCATTTTTTATTTAACCACAAATAAAGTCGCTATCCACCACAAAAGTATAACATGTTACTCTAATGTAGCTGTCAGTAGATATACAGTTAATCTTTATGCCATAAGCAAGGGGCTGCAAGGGCAAGTTATTGTAATAAAAAGTTTTTATTTTATTTTTATACTTTAATATAGACATATTTTACAGTTGAGAGATATTTTATAGTTGATTAACTATTTGAAAATTATAAATAGTAAGAGACATATTTTACAACGAGAACATATTTTACGAGACATGCAAACATAGACATATTTTACAGTTGAGTTAACCATCTGAAAATGATAGCAAAAAGCCGAAATACAATTTCAGCCACAGGAATGGCTGATATTATGTTATTTTAAAGTCGTTTTTTATTTAACCACAAAGACAGTCGCTATTCACCTCAAAAAGTATATCATAAAGCTTACTAAACTGATCAATAACATTAACATTATTACTCACAATACACCTGTACACAGGTTTGGTTTTGTCGCTCTACGATCATTTTGTGCCCACTTTGGGCTATAGACCAGGACATATAGTATAAGTTATTCCGAACAATTAACAAACATCTTTGCCACCGCTAACATTCGAACCTGAAGCCTGTGGTTCCAAAGAGAAGGGCGCTTGCTAATTGGACATCATGCCTCCAACTGTACACAGGAAATATATAAGAGTGGTTTGGATGTTTGTGGATGATGTTATATTTTTTTTTTAAATCATTGTTTATTTAACCACAAAGAAAGTCGTTAATCACTACAAAAATTATAACATAAAGCTTACTAAAGTAAGTAATGCCATTAACATTACTACACAATACAACTGTACAGAAGTTTGGTTTGGTACGTCGCTCTACCGTCATTTTGTGCACACTTTGGACGAATTAGACGGAGACTTAAGGTTTAAATGGATTCCAAACCACTAATACACATCTATACAACCTCCAGGATTCAAATCTGAGAGACTGTTGTACCAAATGCCATAGCTCTAGCCAATTGGTCACTCAGGCCACCAACTGTAAACAGGAAATGCATATGCGGGGTTTTAAAAAAAAAAAGAAGTCTCAAAACAATTAAATATAAAAATAAAATGGTAAAATTACGATGTTAAACTGCCAAGTGAAAGGCTGAGATTATGCTATTTCAGTCTCTTTTTTTGTTGTCTATGTTGTGTTTTGTTTGTTTTATACTTGGCTGGTGAATGAATATTTCTTTTATTCAAGAAATAAATATTCCTTCACCAGCCAAATATACTATAAGACAATGTTTACAAAACAAGTCCTCAGAATCATTACATATGATACAACTACACAAGAGAAAGATATAAAAATGGTTTGTAAAACATAATGTTATGAAGAAAAAGTAAATACGAATAGCACTTAAAAATGGCATACAAAAACTTTAGACGAAAATAAAAAAAAAATACACAGTTATATCACAATATTAAAAAAAAAAAAAGAATAGTTTTGAAAGAAATAATAGTTTAGGAAGAATAGTTTCATCACTACAAACTACACAAAAGCAACATATGAGTGTTCCATCAGAATTCGAATATTTTTCCTGAAGATATTTCTTTCATTTCATCCTCGTGTACACTAAAATATGATATTGATCCCAATTTATATGTCTTGAAACAATGAAACTACAGAAAGTATTTGATTTGTGATAGAATCAATAAAGATATTCACGAAAATTGCCCTCACCTGATAAAAATTGAGATTTTATATTCATAAATAAAAAAAAAATATTTTATATATTAATCTTTTGGTAAAAGCAAAAAATAATTATTTTAAGGATGACGAATGATTAATGCTATTGTAATATATTTTAAATTCAAAAATAGTTAAAATGACGAAGAAAAAGATATATAAATTTTAAAAGAAATCTATTTTTTTAAAAATTTATTTAAAAAATCGTAAAGTAAAGGTTTGAAGATGTTTTTTTTTAAAATTATTATTTGTTAATTGAAATTAAATCATTTGATAAAAAAAATGCTAAAAGTAGTTTTAAAAAATATTGGATGTTATTGTTTTAAGTGTAATAATAGTAGTAGATTTTATAAATTCTTGAAGGTATTTTTTTGTTGAATTTATAACAAAAATATTTCTTAAAGACAATTGACGTTAATAAATCTTATTATATGGTACTTACTAATAAAAGAAAATTTGGCATTAATCATTCTCTTACTACCAAATTATCAATATTACATAAATTACCATCAACCAATATTGCAAATAACAATTGATTGTTTATCTTTTTAACGTTTTAAAGTCTGTAAAGTTCATCGCGACTAATTTTTATGCTACTATATATTAAAAATATTATGTTTTTATAATGTTAACTCTTTAAATACTCATATGATATTTTAGTAGTCCACAATTGGAAATCTGCTAGGTTTTTAATGAAAATATATATGTTCTATGTTCACAATGTTCTGGTTAACTATTAAGTTTTCAAGGTAAGACAGATATATTCTCCTGAAATGCTAGTTATTTTTGTTATGATTTGGTTAGATATAATCCAGTAATTTTTTTATGAAATTCTATGGAAATATTTCAGATTATTTTTGTATAGAATACTATTGTAAATTTATGAAATAAAAATTATACAAAAAATTTAATTTAAAAAATAATGTACCCTTTAAATAAAAATAATTTTTCAAAATTTATATCGACAATGTTAACAAAGAACACGAGGTTGTGTTTCCTCTAAAATTAAGACTTAAAATTAAATATTTATGATTACAATAATTGAAACATATTTTTGCATCTGTTACACATACATGGTATATAAAAACAAGCAATAAAATGTGACAATACTGTTGATAGGTAATCATTTTCACTAACAGTTAATGAAACTCTCTTTGGTATTTTAGGAATTTATGTCAATTGGTGTAAAGTTTTCACAAATGCTCAATTACTTTTTAATTTATTTTGATTGAGAGATAAAGGATAGAATGGTACAAAAAGTTTTTCAATAGTAAAAATCTAAATTATTCATAAATAAGAAGCACTTGTATAGCTCAATTTTTTTCAAATATTTAGCATGTTTTATTTTTAAAAATTGAGGTAGTCGAAAGGTACCAATATCTTGCTTATCTCTTTGGGATTTTAGGTACTTATGTTAACTTGATGATGCAAAATGTTCACCTTGTTCAATTATTTGAAATTTATTTTGATTGAAATATAAAGAATAAAATACTACAAATTTTCTTTCTATAGTAAGATGTAAATTATTTAATAGATAAGAAGCAGAAATGTTGTGTTTTTACAAAATGTTTTGTATGTCTTATTAATACCCTTTGAATACTTTGAATTTTAAACAATGTGTCGTAAATATGTAAAACAAATATTAAAATATTATAATTACAAATATAATAACGAGAATAGCTACAATACTCCCCAAAACAGAGAGAATGACTTTCAAGATTAACAGGCTATATTGGAATCGAATTAAAAAATTGTTTCTAATGAAGTAGTCCTCTTTTTGAAATTACTTACTTTTATATTCTCCACCGAGTCTACTGGTTTTGTAATCAACGAATATACGTTCTTGACTAAAATCTTAAATCATGCTTCTTTATTTACCGGCTTTACGGCTGTATTAATTACAATCATTTTTCAATCTGCGTACCAATATTGAATAATGTGATAGGCGGAATGAAATGCCAGAAATAACACGAAGCTCATTTCTACCTTCCTTCCACAAACACCAAAGAGGAAAATCCAGTCAGACATCAGCATTAAAAGCAATCATTAAAATCTAACGAAATGCATGTCCGAGATCATTTTATAACTCTTTCGAGAAATATGACGGAGTCTGGATCCGCTAATCATCAGCTAAACAAGATTTTCTGCATCGCAAGATGAATTGAAATCTGACATCATTAACGTCGCATCCCGATTCAATTACGCCACTGAATCGGTGATTTCCGATTTTAAATGAGAAACACGTCGAGTCCATGAGTTACGGTCGTTAGAGATAAGATGACTGCCGATTGTTCGCCGATGATTGACTTAATCTTAGATTCGCTTTGAACATCACTTTCAGGAAGGGCGAAAAAGGTTCATTAAAATTTTCAAAGCCTGGAGTGGAGCTGTCGAGCATCGAAAATTACGCGAAAGAAAACGTTAACGAACGAAGCAAAAATGTATGCAGCGATCCATTTTTTTTATTTATTTAAAAATGAATTTAATTAAAGATAATAATTTGAGAATAAAAGGGATTAAATTCTTGCCAATCATTCTGTATGCATTGGTGTTTAAAGGATAATGAAATACATGTTGTCTACATAAAATGAGTTATTAACTAAAAATTAATTAAAATCAATATTGAAAATGACTAAATTAAATTTTAATTAATAAATTTTAAAAAAATTATATATTATAACTGCATATTTATATTTCTCAGAGTTTGCATTTCTAAATGAAGCTTAATTTTTATTTTATGTATGCAATATAAAATAAAAATAAGCTAATTTAAGAAGGCACACCACAGCTGTAACAACACAACCACTGTCTTAGAACATCTCTTGCAGTAGTGATCTATCATTAAGTGTTCACACAAGACTTCACAAAGGAAGGTTGCATGCAAGTGATCGAGCTTATTAGCACCCGTTATCACATGCTATAAAATGAAATATCTACTTTTGCATGACGATCACTGTACAAACAATGCACTCTTTATTGATTGTATTCAATTGTATCTGAAAAGTCCGGCAAAGATTGTTGGTTTGGCAGAAGACGTTAATCCTCTATTATACCAATCGTATTCATGAAAGAAGTGGATATGTTTAATTAAGTGTTTATGTGCGATCGGGCAACATTTGGGTTTAATTAAGTGTTTATGTGCGATCCGGGCAACATTTGGGTTTTAATTAAGTGTTTATGTGCGATCGGGCAACATTTGGATGGTCCTGTCTGTAAATCGCCAAAAGAGACATCATTAGTGGTGAGATTTACAGTGATATCATTTTTTCACTTTTAAAGCGTATCTGTTGCCATCAATTGGATTCAAGTCTGGATTGTTCTCAGGCATGAATCCAATTGCAATTCATGATAGAAAGCCTTAAGAAGACTTAATAGTATACTTAAGCCCGCCTTTGTATTTCTTAATTGTATTCAAACTATGTCATAACATTGTGTTTTTTTGCCAACTGAGTTAATAATCTCTATCATTTTGAATATGGGATATGGCAGATATATGGATATGTGACTGTTCAGCTATTAGTAGTGATCAGACTATATATTGAAACTGAACATGTATTGAATTCAGATACAATGGGTTTTTTCTGGTACGTTTCCATTTTGCAAATTTTCGAGACATAAAATAATTTATATATATTGTACCTCTAATTTAAGGAATACTGCTAAATTCAAGTTTTTACCAAAATTATTATTAAAAAAACATTTTACAATATAATTTTGCACAAACACAGATGACACAATAACACATATATAATGAAAATATAAATATAAATATAAATTTAATGAAAATTTTGACATATTTTATTTCATTTTTTTATTTATCACACTAACTATAAAATTTTTATTTATACTATACTATTTTTTAAGATACTTATTTTTGTTTTATTTTTTATTTATACACTAACTATAAAATTTTACATTTATACTATACATTTTTTATAAAATAACTTAACTCAATACATTTTATATTCTTTTTTAAAATAAAATATTATTATTTCTATTAATAGTATCTCATAGCTCTCTTTTTTACAGTTAAAAGTATGTGCGGCATTAAATGACATGGATTTCAAAAGAAGTAAACTTTCCATATATTGACGTTTCTTATCAATATCAAATAAGAATGTAAATTTTTTTTTTCAATGTGGAGTTTCCATTTCTCTGATACTAGTTTTGTATGGCACTGCAAGAGTTTAGTCAATGCATAAGATTTTAAAGTCTGCTTCATCTTTTGTTGTTGCACCGACATATTGCATAGCTTCTTTTATTGATTTCAAATATCTGCTATCACATATTAGAATGATAACAAAATATGTAAGTAATAAATAAAATAAAATAAAATTTTATTTTATTTATTCATTGTTTTTATACAATCAACTTGTTAAAAAAATTACATTCCTTTGTGCGATGATTTTGAAAATGATATTGAGAATTATATCAATAAACTATTATTTTTCAAAAGATTAATTTATTGTTCGAACAGTCATTTGTGCTTATTTTAAAGTTGTAAAACATCTGCGCTATCTTTTTTAATTCAATGCGATATTCAATAAGTAATATCACGTATTTATCTCATCTCGAGATCAAATAAAGAACAGATTTATTTTCTCTATTCAAAAACAGAAGTTAATTCAGTATGAAAAAAAAAAACTCTCTTTTGATAAAACAAAAAGGATAAAAGTATTCCTAACTTAATTCTTTCATCAATTGACAACGCGTCTTTGAACAAATTGAGGTTAATTCACTGAGTTGTGCCTGTCTTCATTTCTTTAAGATTTTATTTTTTTTTTTTCAAGCATCATCATAAATCTTTCATTTTTCACGATTCTTTTTTTTTTATTTAACTCATTAGATCTCTCCTTTCTGAACGACAAGTTGTAAACGAATTCAAACTTGATTCTTAAAGTAGTCACAAAATCAAAGAAAAATTTTTTGAAAAAAAAGTTTTATTGAAACAAGTAGAATTTTAAGCAATGAAATAAGAATTTAACGCGCTGCATTAATGCAAATCTTAAAATTCCTTTTTTAATCAGTATTCAGCTTCAAAAAAAAATTATTCTCACTAATAATGAGATTGTTAAGATGTGAAGAAAAAAAAATTAATTTCATATCCTTTGAATTTGGAAAATTCCAATTCTCTGAAAAGCAAAAGTTTATTTTTTTTTTTTTTTAACTTCATTGTTATTTCGAATGTTATTCATTAAAAAGGGCCATTGAAATGATAATTTCAAGCTCTTTTCTGCTCTTTCTCGCCGTTGAAAAGATTAATTAGAAGCAGATTTTTTTCTTGGCGTAATGTGTTATATATCATGAGTGGTTCCTTGTTTAAAATCTCCATACGTGTGCAATAGCAGGTATGCGTTATGAATATTCAAAAGATTTTGAACCTCTAATGAAATAAAATGAAAATTATCTTCAATAAATTCTCCATGCATTTTATACTCAATATAAAAGGAGCACTGTATAAGAATGTCTTACTTTAAGCAAAAGAAGTGAGAGCCCAGAAACTAGAAGTATACCATAACATATCAATGTACCTTGAGCCGAGTCTAGCTCTAATACTCTAATCAAGTAAATGAAAATTATTGCTATAAATTCTGCATGCATTTATACTCAATATAAAAGGAGCACTGTATAAGAATGTCTTACTTTAAGCAAAAGAAGTGAGAGCCCAGAAACTAGAAGTATACCATACCATATCAATGTACCTTGAGCCGAGTCTAACTCTAATATTTTAATCAAACAATTAAAATGCATTGTCCATAAGAGAAGTGTACGGAAAATATCATGTTGGCTTACAAATAACTCTGGGATAAAATCAAGGAGGTCTGAAAGAGTTCAAATCGCAGGTCGACATAAAAAAGCAGTGACTAACTTCAGATTGAGAACAGGGCAAGACTACTTGGCCAAACATCTCATCTGAAAAGGCATATTGACTAGTAGCCTATGTCCTATCTGTAGAACTGATTCTATGAATAAGCAACATTTGCTAGTTCGTCCGAATTTTGACCCTACGTTACAACATAAAGGATATGATTGTCTGTTGTATTTGATGGCCAGGATTCTCATGTCCTGGACACACATTTATTTCTATTTTTAGATTTCTTAAATTTTTAGAGTTTGTGTAATTTTTATATGTTTTTAATTTTTTGATATCGTCAAGTTTTAATCCTAATGATGAGTTTTTATGTGTTCTTTGTATTTTAGTAGTGTGTGTTCTAAATTAATTGTTGTTTAATGGCGAGTAGCTTGATGTAAGTGGATTGAGTTGCAATTCTTCCATACGAAACAACAACAACATTTTCCAAACTTTTTTTTTTACCTAATATAAAATGAGCACGATACCAGGGTGATTATTTTAAGCAATAGAAGGTCAGAGCCTGTCAACTGCAAATATACCATACCACATCATCTTACTTTGAGACGAATTGAACTCCAATATTCTAATCAAATAAATTGCAATACATTTTCCATACTTTATTCCCAATATGAAAATATCACGATATCAGGATTACTTATCTTATTCAAAAGAAGGTGAGAGCCCGGTAACTACAAATATATATCCTCTTACATCATTGAGCATCGGGTCAATTTAACTTTAAATACTGTAATAAGATAAATTGAAAACTTTCTGCAATACTGTCTTCCTACTTTATTCTCAATATAAAAAAAAAACACTATATCATTATGACTTATTTTGCAATAGAAGATGTTAACCTGGCAACTACAAATATATCATATTACATCACTGCGTACTGAATCGAGACATTACTTTATTTATTTTTTATTACATTATTGCCATTTGGAAAAATGATATAAGCGAAGTTTTGTGTTTGATTTGACATCATTTCCCATCCAAATGGCAGATTTATAGTAGATTGAAAGCAAATGAGGCCGCAGCACGAGTGGTCTATTACGCACATTATGTTATAACTAGGGGTTACAATAACGGTATACCGGCATACCGAATACCGGTATTTTGAGCCATTTGTACAGTTTTATAATACCTGTATTCACAAGTTTAAATACCGGTTTTTCGATATTTACTAGAAATTTAGAATTCTTATCTGTAAATTCTTATTTGTGAAATTCTTATTCTTATCTGTAAATTCTTATTCAGAATTCAGAACCTATCCACATTCAGAAGAATTCGGTACAGTTATCGAAGATTATAATGACACTAATGTTGATAGTGAAAATTAATTGTCTCTTGAACAAAAATTAGAATTAGCGATAAATAAAAAAAATTTCAACAAACCAAAATACAAGACAAAAATCAGCTGTATCCAAAACAATCCGACGAGAAAAGATTTATTAGAAAAGGAGACATTTAGAGGTAAATACTTGGAAAAAGTATATCGCGAATTGCTAACAGTACCACCAACTAGCGTAGATACTGAAAACAGCGTTTTCGACAGCTGGTAATTTTTGCACAAAATGACGTTCCAGGCTTAATGATAGTACGATTGATGCATTATGTTTTAAGATCATTTTATGTGTTGTAAGATCATTTTCAAAAATTTGTAATAGTACCACAGACTCAATAGTGATATTTACACTTTTTGAGATTTAAATAAATGGGTTCCTTTACTTTTTGAGATTCTTTATATACTGTTATAATTTATAAGTTACAAATATTTTTGCGATATTTGCATGCAAATAAAACAAAAAACCCTGCATTTTCTTTTTCTTTTCTAAAATTTCTAATACCGGTATTAAAACCGGTATCCCGGTATTAAGATCTAAAAAATACCGAATACCGGTATTGAACTTTGGGTCCGATATTGCAATCCCTAGTTACAACTATTTTGAACCGACACGTAACATATGAGGATGGCATCTGAGAGATTTGTGCCAAGTTTCCCTTCGCCTCGAATCCAAAGTAAGGACATTTTGTTTTTACAGATTTATCATACCCATCCACGGCATAAACGCATAAGCTGTTAGTTTGACATCGCTTTTCGAGTTACGAACCAAAACCTTAGTTCCATAAACTAAAAATTGAAGAAATTTCTTATATTTTATTAGAATTCAATTTGTATGATAATGACGGAAAAACTATTATTTTATTGTCGTTAATATTAAAATAAATAATGTTATATATATTGTTTCACTCTATCATTATATACCAATCAACTTTCCTCCTTTTTCCATGATTTTTTTTTTTATAATAGTAAATCTTTATAGTTACAGGAAGACTATTTAACAACCTCTGCTATCTATTCCTACAACTAGAAAACATTGCTTAACTAAGAAGCTAAAATAATAGCAGCGATTATCTTGGCTTAACTGCACGGAAAGATTGAAGATTGTCCACGTATTTTAATACCATTCTCTATAGCCTCAGTTTTGAAAAAGGAGTAGAATTTTGCAGGGATTGTAACAATACGTCTCACGTTGAATGTATTACTGTAGTATTGGGCAGCTGAAATTTTTTAAGTTAGATGCAAAACAGTCAGCTTTGCATTGCATGCCATTCTACACTTCAAAAAGAATGATGTGGAACCACTGAAGTGATGTTTTCCTATATAAAGAAGTTAAGATGAAAGGTTAGTTTATGAGCCAGGCAATATAAATGCCTCTCCGTTAAACGTGCTGATGAAATGAATAATAAATAGAATGTCTGTACCAATGAAAATAATAATAATCTGTCAAAAAGCAATTCATAGGAAAATGTATAGCTATAGTTTTAATATAGCTAATTTCTTTCTTGAATATAATAGTGAAATATTTTTATTAATTTAAATGATTAATTTAAAAAAATGAGGCTGATTTGGTGTTATAATAATCAATCAGAATGATTCTGATTAACCTAATGAATACCATTATTAAAGATATTTTTAAAAATATAAATTAATTAATTACGCTTAATTGATTTGGAGTTGTAATAATTACCAATTATTCACTAATAATAATATTTTATTACCAATTGTATGAAAAAATAAAATTAAAATAAATTTGTCACATTTTGAATAATTTCTACCATTGTATTTCAATTACAATTACTTAATTATATTCAGATTGGTTTAGGATAATATAATTTCAATTTTTAAATTTTATTGAAAATATTAAATCAAATAAATTTAAAAAATTAATGTATTATTTTTAAGTAAAATTTCATTAATTAGTTTGTATTGAATCAATCAATTTATTAAACTTGATTTATAAATTAAGTAATACTTGCGAATTAAATTTGAGGATTTTCATTTTTAAATAAAAAAGTCTTTCTGGTTCATCAAAACAACTCGATTTACACAGCATAAAAGCACTCTTGACATATTTATTAAATAAATGTATAATATCGCAATCAAAAATTTGCCACTAGAAAATTCTTTAAAAAAAATTATTGGTTTTTGGTAAATAAAATTTGAAAGAATAAATTCTTAGTTTGTCAAAAAAAAAAATTGAAATCTTTGTATCTACAGTGTTTATTACCGCAAAAAAATTTCTTGATATAAAAGAATTACATTTATTAGGAGACATTTTTGGAAATTGTTTAAAAACTCCTCCGTTTTTGACAAACCAGAAATAAAACTGTTTTACTGTTATTGCATTTCTCTTTTAAAATCATATTGGGAAATTGCCAATGAAATTTTCGTACTAAAAATATAGAAATATTTCACATTACCGATATCCCAAGTACCTAAACGTTCATCTATTTAGAACAAGTAATATATATAAAAAATGTAGTAAGTATGTCATCAAGATCCAATTATCTTATGGACTCTTTTATAAAAAAGTAATTAAAAAGAATTCCTACTCTTTTTCATTATATTGCAAATGTCCTTTATAAATAATTTTCATTCCTTTTTTTAAGTTTATCTGGCGCCATCTATTGGCGCCATCTACAAGCAACTTAAATCTAAAAAAACTAAAATTAATTAAATTTAATTAATGAATTAATATTTAAAAAATCTGTATTAACATCAAGTGTCATCCACTGCAGTTAAAAAATGTATTTGAACTTGAGTGGAGGAAAGAAAAGTATTTTAGGAAAGATTGAAAATTTGAACAAGATATATATATAGGGAGAGTGTGAGCTAATAGAAAGAATTGAAAAAGCCTTTATCTAAGCAAAACACATAAAAAATGCCATTCGGAATTCTATGCAGACAAAAAATATTTTCATGAATTCTTGCTCCATATAGAATTATTTTTCTGCTGTAAAATAATTATATAAAAAAATATTGAAAATAATTTAAAACTATTTCTTCAGGGACAATATAAATGTAAAATTTTACTTTTTTCAGTTACATGAAAATATATTATTAAATAAATCTGAATATTTACTGTCAAGTTCCCAGTATAGGAAATCACTAGTAAATTTCTTTACTAAAAACAATACTATAAATATTTTAGGAAATATTTTATATAGAAATCCGGCTCCATGTTAAAAGATAAAGATACATTACCAAAATGTTACCAAAATTCAAATCCAAAAATGTTAAAAGGATGTCATTTCATAAATTCAATTATCGTACGGCAAAAATCTTTGTAAATTGCTTGGAATGAAAACCAGGGTCAGATATATATTAAACAGTTTTTGAACTTCAGGCAATTACTAATAAGCAATTATATAAGTTGTTGCTGTACATCCTGTCATACCTATGAAAGAATGTAAGCTGTTACAAAATATAATTGAAAATATTATATAGGAACATTCTAAAGGAAAGGCCTGAATGGCCGAGTGGATAGTTCGAGTATACCGAGTGGCACTCGGTAGCACAGGTTTTTCGGGTTTGAGTCCCGGCGGTGCTATGAATATTTGTAGTGGTTCAGAATCCCCTTTAAACCCTACGTCCCGGTCTAACATAATTGAAGAGTGTTGCGGGGAGTATTGTTACTCCGCGTCCGTGGCTTATCTTCAAGCTACACGCACTTCCTGGGTAGTGCTAAGTGAGTAACGTCGGGGCAGCGCTTCGCTTGCCTTAAGGCATCGGAGAAAACTCTATAAGTGTTTGCCAGTTGCATTAGAGAAAAAAACGTTCTAGAAGAACGACATCTTCTATTTTATCATAAATAGCAATGACATTAAAATAATCGATCTAATTTTTCACCTTTTTTGAAAAGTATTAATCTTCATTTATATAAAGGTCACTAGTGTGATGTTAACTTTCTATATTTCTATTACTTTCATATAAAAAAATATAAAAAATTCTTAATAAAATATTTTTTTAATTTCTTTATTTATATTTATTGATAGAATTATGGTATATTAGATAATCTAATTCTAAAGGAAACAGAAAACCAAAAACTGCGCAGTCGTGGCAGTGAAATAAAAGCATTTTGTTAAAAATAGATCCTACGTGTTTGGAAGCAAAGTAATTTCATTTCACGCAAAAACTAATTTTCTTTTATGCTCAATAATTTTCTGCTCAACATTAATCAGTCATGTCTAATTACCCATGCAAAAATTGCAGAAAACACCACCTGAGCGTTAAACGCAGGTGCTAAATTAGGCATAACGCTGTTATAAAAGGAGCATTGGGAAAGAAATAAATCAGTATGCAGGTATTGATTTTTGAGGAAAAATTTAATGGAGTGCATTATTTTTGAAAAAT
Source organism: Caerostris extrusa (assembly GCA_021605095.1). NCBI lineage: Eukaryota > Metazoa > Arthropoda > Arachnida > Araneae > Araneidae > Caerostris > Caerostris extrusa. The sequence goes on along the minus strand of BPLR01003226.1, from coordinate 2,882 downwards.
ATATTGACTTATCTTTTATAACTGAAAAACAATGCCAATTAGTATGATAATGAAATTTTAAAATAATTTCTTTTAAAAAGTCATATAATGCTTCAATTGATAAAAACTCTTATTCATAGAACACATTCTAACTATACTATTTTCTTTTTTTCATAACACTTCCTATCTTATGTAATTTAATTTATTAATTGTAAGTTTATTATGAAAATATTTTAATTCTTACAATGCAAATGATTAAATGAAATCGTTGAAGTGAATCTTCTTAAAAAGTATTAATGCGCTTCTATGGTGGGCCAAGTGAGGTGAATGAGGGAGACAGGAATGTTTTTCTTTTTGCCGGGTAGGATTGCCAATCCTACGCCCAACGCGTAACAGTCATGATAGACCTTATGAGACTTAAGAGTATTTTCTTTTCTTTGGGGCTTGATAGGCAGAGTGTTTTGTTCTCTGACAATTGGTGCCACAAGGTTCGAGTCTCGGCTTCCGCATGTATGTTTGTAGTGGTTCGGAATCCCCTTTAATCCGCAGGTCTCAGTCTCATATTAATATAGAAGGTCGCAGAGCTTAATCGGACTTCTCACCCACATCATTCCCAAACTGTATAAGAGCAATTCAGCTCTAGGCACATTGATGCGGTGTGGTGTTGTAGTTATACTAGACCTGGAACTATGGAATAAAAGTGGAATTCGAACACCCATGGCACCACCACGACTCGTATCCGAAACAGTGTCATTGTAAGCTAAAGCGCTTTCCACTCGGCCATAATGCCGCATTAATAAACTTAAAAATTATTTATAAAGCATTGTTTCCTAAGAAAAGTAATTGCGAATACTCTTTCATGATTTGCACTAAATTATTTTTTTAAAAAATAAATATTATATTAGTTGATATAAGTTTTTTTTCGGTTTCAATTTTAAATTTTTCTGCAACAAATTTGAATTTATTACAATAAAAATATACAGAAATATCAAGCGATTTTAAGAACTTTTTTGAAGCTTCATTTTAAAACAGGTTTATATCCAAATCTCATACTTGCCACTTAACTCTGCCAACAGCACCAGCCATTGTCGTGCTTAAAACGTGATATTTGCATTCATATGACAACACGGTATATATTCTTAGCACTTAGTTTGGTAACATCAAAACTTATTTTTGAAACTCATCAACAGACGAGTGGTTAAATACTAAAAAGAAGTTGTTGCTCCTTAAAATCGCCATACATACACGATTCTTCAACTTAATGATCAAAACTGTGAACAACCAGCAAACAGTGTTTAAGAGAAACGTGTCCGAAGTGCCAAATTACATTTGGTGTCATTTCAAATGAGTTTCCATTTTTCACCAAATTTGGCAAGATTCCTAACTCTTGGCAAAACTTTCTTATGTGTTTTAATGGTTCATTGTGCGCCTCGTTGCGTCTCCGATTTCCAGGTCTCTGGATTAATGAAGCTCTGGCTTTGCGTGACCATAGCTTTTCCGTGACTCCGTTTTTCGCCCAGTTACTCGCATTTTTAGGGGAAAAGGTGAGTTCTGAGATAAAGACCATTTAGTTTTCTGATGTGATACTGGAAATCTGTTGATAAAGAACCACGGTCACGAACCCGAAAGTTTAATTCAGTTTAGGGTGGATTAGAAGTTACTATCCTAAGTATTTCAGTTTTCGAAAAAAGATTATCATCAGGTATCGCTTAATCTTTCTTTAACTTTTTGAATAATTGATTACATACTTTTTTTCATCATTTATGTTTTTCGCACGATCCCATTTTTAATAGTTTTTTTGAGGATGTAGTGGTATTGGAATGCACGGATTACATTTTCGATTTAGTTTAATGAAAGATAAATAATGAATTATTAGCCCATTCATTTTATTATACACTTTGTAAATAAATATATGTCTGATATACATATACGTCTGATCCTTTCTTAGATTTAGTTTGATAAAAGGTTAATAATCACCAATTAATTTATTGATTCATTATATATTTTGTAGACAACTGTATGTCCTAGCCTTTCTCAGATTTAGTTTGGATAAAAGGTAAATAATAAAAATTAGCCTATTATTTTATTATATATTATATAAATAAATATTAAATTCCCCAATTTTTCCACAATTATGCCCATTCATGTATTATATATTTTGTAGATAAATATATATATATATATATATATATATATATGGCATATATCTACAAAATATATAATAAAATAATAGCTAATTTTTTTAAATAAAAGGACTATAATAAATAAATAAGCGTATCCCTTTATTATATATTTGGTATATAATATTTACTGTTGCAATCTTTTGACACCCATGCCCATTCATCTCTCATATATTTTGAAGATAAATATATGTCATATATATATATGTGATGTGAGAGCCTTCTTAGATTTAGTTTAATAAAATGACTATAATAAATAATTAGCGTATCCCTTTTTTATATTTTTTGTAAATAAATATAAAATTTTGCAATCTTTTCACAATGAAGCCCGTTCATCTCCTTTTTATATTTCGTAGATAAATATATGCCTGATATATATATGTGTGTGAGTCTCTCTTAGATTTAGTTTAATAGGCCATTGTTTTGTTTAAAAAAACGTGATATTTGCATTCATATGACAACACGACATTTATTTCAGCACTTAATTTAGTAACATCAAAACTTATATTGTGAAACTCATCAACCAGATGGTAATTTAAAAGAAGTAAAAGCAAGTTGTTGCTCCTTAAAAAATCCCTTGGTACATCACCACAATTTTCAACAGTCAAAACCCGTGAACTGCCGGGAACAGCGTTTAAGAGAAACAAGTCCGAAGTGCCAAATTACATTCAGTGTCCATTTCAAATGAGTTTCATTTTTCGCAAATTTGGCATAGTTATAACT